>JBBMOE010000009.1:1872964-1900464 GCA_037975065.1 Chaetodon trifasciatus
TATATATATATATATATATATATATAAAACAATCTTGACATGCACCCCTTAGATTTGTTTTTTTGTTTTTTAAGAATTATGAGCAAGATACGTATTGATTGGGACATTTTACAGCAGGCAAACAAATTGTCAGAGCTCCTGTGTGGACAAAATATGAATATGTATCTGGTTCTTGTCACTGTATGTCACTGCATACAGACAGACACCGATATATATACACAGTATCTGAACTCAGCCAATGTATTGAACTGCCTGATATCAGTCCAGCTCTGGTGGCAGTATATTTCCTGGAAATTCAATTGAGCAGATGTACTGTGATGTTCATGTACCCATGAACTAATACAACCAGATAGGGACAGCATCTACTGTGGACATATAGAAAAATGTCTGCTGTCTGTCAAATGTCTATCATCTCACAGTATATGTAGTCATATTGGGTGCCTTTGTTTGAAATGAAAAACAAGAGGATCTGATGCTCCAAGACCCGAGATGGGAAGTTAAATCATAGCTTAAGAGTGTAAAAACACACGCGGAAGCTCATTCATAAAAACAACCTAAATCTGGCTCATTCAGTGAAGTAAATGTCGGAGCCTGTCAGTTCCCTCACTTCAGGATGGTGAAGTAGAAAAACGATGTGTCACCATCAAGCATGATTCTGATTCATGTTTACACTGCCTCGTTTTCAGTAACACACCCAGAAACCAGAAGTTCTGAGGATGATCTGTGTGATACTCTGGAGATTTACTGAGTGTACCATATGTAATGCTTCATAACAGTCTCCCCAGTATCAAAACACACTATACACTTATGTACAGCCTGTATGGATCGTAAAGTTTGGCCAAACTGTGACTGAAAATGTCACGTATCCCCATCTTTATGTTGACGACGTGACCCGCCTACACCTCTAAACAGCCTGTTACCGCCATTTCTTTTGCAACACCACATCCTGCTTTGTCAAGCCAGACCTACATCTAATTGCATCATATCATGATGAATATGCAATCTGCAATAAATATCAGCTGGGCAACTTGACGTGCACCAAACAAGCATCACAAATCAATCTCGGGGAGAAACTGAGTGGCCTCACTTTAGATTATTATCCTGCGTAATTCTGTATGATCATATTCTACAACTACTAGGTCATAAACTAAGATTTTCTCTCAATAAGCCCCTAATTACTGCTTGTTGATAGTAAGGAAGTTGCTATACATGAATTCTAATAACCCTGACCCTTAATAACCCCCAACCATCAAGGCATTAACAAGTGCTTTATAATGACTAACAAAGAACCAATATGTGACTAATATGTATGCTAATAAGCTACTAGCTAAAGGTGAATATGTATACCTTAATACAAAGTGTTACAAAATACACTTTGATCGTGGAACTACAAGGTATGCCTTCTCTGCATTTTATATTTAGCAACCAACTAGAGTGCTTTTTCCACAGTTAATGGGCATCTTTCTCTCACTGCCATTGATAAGGGGTAAACACAGCGGGCCAATTGTTCCCAAATGATCACACACTTCCAGTAAAAACCCTCATATTCTATTTCTGTACATTAATGACCCGCCTCGGCCCATTTCACCTCTGCAAGAGTATCAAATGACAGCTATGAGCTCATGTGTGTATGAAAGCCTTCATGCAACAGAAGATGATACTGCCGTGTTAAAAAAAAAAAAAAAAGAAAAGAAAAGAAAAAAACCTAAGCCGACTGTCTTTTTTGTGTGTGTGTGCTCTTTTTGCTGCATCCGGAGCAGAGTGCAGCTGTGCACAAGGCATCCTGCTACCCGAGAGACAGACGACTTAACGACTCACCGAAGGTCTGCGTGTCCTCAGTCAGACGCGCTGTTCTGTTGAAGATTAACCTGGTAAATTACAGTATATCCCGACTAACGTGACAGGAGGATTCCAGGAAATTGTACTTTCTCCTTGTAGCCGACCGTGGATTTGTGTCTGAAATGTGATTTATCTACTGCAGGACAACAGCGGCTGCTCCTTTAATAGACTCACACCTGCGCCGTCAAAATTTGTCGCAAAGCCACAAAATGAAACAAATAATCAGATTTTTACGTAACTCAACAAACAGCAGCAAACGCGCGAATGAACCAAATCCTGGAAGCTTTAGCAAGACAGAATAGGAACTTTAAGGAACTAATCAGAGCTGAAATAAACAATGTCATATTGATATTGAGAGACGCTGCTGGGATTTTGTTTTTAGTAATATTGTGGTATGCCTTGACCTTTGTCTTTGCATGTCTTTGGCGGCTGCATGTGTTGCTATTAAACTGTTTGATCTCTGCAGAACGAATTAACACCTCCTGTTTCACTTTCATTTCAACATACCCAATTCTTGTTCATCCTTACTTTCCTCCATGAAAAGCATCTATAGCGCTCTTAAACATTCTCACATTTAGTGAAGAATATTGCAATATTAACTTTCACCAAGGCCCTCAACTTACATTTTTTGGGACCTAAAAAGGATTTTGGGAGTGACTTTGCCAATCCTACCTGACATCACTCACCAGCTGCTCACAATACCTTCATGTCATATTTCTGAATGTATGTAAACCAACAAGTTCTGGCACATTTACAACCACTGCTCTGTTTGTGTTTGTGTCTACTCACTCTCTCCCTCTATTTTATCCGTGCCCCGAGTCCAGATAATAGTCCTGGTCTCCAGCTTGACTTGAAATGTCCGTCTCTCTGGCCGCTGGGACTTCTTAGAATAAAACAGTGTCAGTACTGTGCCCAGCTCCAGGTCTCGGTACAGGTTGTTCATCTCCGTGTCGTTGTCCATCCACGGAACAGGTCCGTTGGAAAAGAAGCCCGAGGTCCCAGCCATGTTCACTTCCCCTGTTTGTTGTCCGTTTCCTCTCAGAACAATCTGCTCAGTCCAGGCCTAGACAGGGATACCTACAGCAGGAGAAGAGGGGGGGAAACCCATGAAGCAACAATTCCTCAGGGACTTCTAGTGTGTCGGTGTTGTACACACATTGTAGGGCAGTGAAGAGTCGATGCTGTCAGGAGATTTATGTTTAAATAAAACTTTCAGATATGTAAAAACTGACTTTTCAGCATCAAAACATATTTTCTTTACTCTCATCTTCCCATCTAGATACAAATTTTACATAAATATTGCTCATTTTGACACATATGTGAAATGGGAACATGCTCATTTCCAAAATTACATTTCACTATAATGCTTTGGTAGTGTTCAGGCTATCAGATGCATTACCAACCAAAAAAAAATGAGTGACATTTCAAACTCATTCCTGAATGCTGCCAAGGATCATTAATCACACACACACACAAAAATAAACTATAGGCATACATAAAACGTTACATTGTACATGTCATGCCCATGTTAGACCATGTTATATGAACATGTTCTTAGTTTGACGTGAATATGGACAAATTTTATGTTTTGCACACTGTGGGACATTTGAAACGTGTCACCAAACCTGCAACATAACAGCATACTGTGGGAATATATCAACATACAGCTACATGAACGCATCACTTAGCTTGATCTGCAGCATCCACGTTTAAAAATGCTCATAACCATGTAAAGACAGACACATGTTGGCAGACAAAGCATAACATTTCATGACATATGTGATGTTATTGATTTCTCTATATGGCTGTGGTTGCTCCCAGGATTGAAACGCTGTTAAATCCCAACAGGAGCAGTAATGTGACTTATCATTAACAGTGATGTAAATAAATGACAGCTGCAGTCTGAAAACGTGTTGATGAAGCCTAACACGCCGGGGAACTTTCTCTCCAACACGGTTTTACCTTGAATGTAGCAGTGGGGAGGTTACATCTCATTCAGACTGGGTTTAAAGAGTAAAAACGGGCCCGTAACCTACTGCAGTCCGTCCCAGAGGAAAGCAAAGTTTCCTTTGGACACAGGAGGCATCGCATTATTGGGAATACAACTTGTGGCGAATGGCAGCGGAGTAGGATAACAAGAACCGTCTGGATATTTTCACAGCGTGGAAACGGGGCCGGTGTGAGTTAGCATTTCGCTGGGCCGAGAGGACGAAAGGTGGCCGGTTTCACCCCTGAAAAAAGCCCAGGTAGCAGCAGCTATTCTGCCCTTTTCTCCCCCTTCTCTTTTCGCCTTAGTGTGCGGAGAAAAATCAAGTGGAAAACAACACGTCGCAGGGACTGCTGTGCTGTACCTACCGCCGCAATCTCGGCCCGACCGCACATCTCCAACGGCTGAGGCTGCTCCTCTCCCCTCTCGGCTTTCTCCTCCTTTTTCCCCCCGACACCCCGGTTTTCCGTGATTAAATCATCGCTAGGCCCTGGAAAGGCGCTGCGGTCCTGACGACAACAATCCCCGTTTCCCCTTCTCCCCTCCGTTCGTCCATAGAGAGGCAGGCAGACAGCGAGGACCGTGGTAAGACTACGCAAGTTTGTCTGCTCTCAGATCCAGCCAGCTCAGGCCCTTCCCCCCCCTCCACCCCCTTCAGCCGACCACCAGCGGTATCAATTGAGCCGGAGTCAAAAACCAGGCTTCCGCTGCAGGTTTCATAATAAAAGTCGTGTCGAGGAACTCGTTGCACTTTGTTAGGAAGGAGGCACGAGGAGACTGGGTACGGTTGTAATATGGTTTATTTTGTATCTTTCATGAAATTATTATTCTTAGCAATAGAACAATTTACTTCATTAGAGTTACACATTTTTTGCTGTCAACTTTATAAAAAGTATCAGATCCTATTTCAATTTATTTTTTATGGACTTAAGCCTCAGAACTCTTTTTCTGTCTGGTTCGTGTCCTTCAGTACATTTGGTATTGGTATTGGCATTGGTATTATTGATGACACTCTTGGGTGCATCTTGCACCTGATATTCATCATCTGACCTAATTCATTGAAAGTGTACTTTACTTTTGTACTAATATAAAACAATTTAGATAGATGTCCAAATTTTCAGGTTTCCTGCTCCTTACATGGAGTAATGGGATTTATGCATCAATCTTGTATACAAGTCATTGTCGGCGAAAGTGTAAATGCAGTATTTATGAAACTCCCAACACATATTTGTCGATTCGTTTCGATTGACTTTTTTGTTTGTTTGTTTGTTTGTTTGTTTGTTTGTTTGTTTGTTTTGGGGGTTTTTTGTCTGTTTTTTTTTTTTCGTCATTATGTTACAGTGCGGTCGTCAACTTGAATTTAGCTCTGTCTCGCCTCGGTTAACTAGCTACCTCAGTGACATCTTTATGCATTTATTTGGATAGAATTGTCCAACTTCCGGTAATCTTGCGTATCTCCCTTTAGCTTGATGCAGCTCATCCCTCCAGTAGGAGCGCCAGTTAGCGGCCTCTTAAAGAAGCAGCCCCTCTGCTCATACTGTACTTCATCATAAGCTGTCTCCTCAACAAAACCTGTATCACAACTTCTCAAGTAACCAGTAACTTTGTTGCTATTCCCCCTTTGAACGAATACTGCACTTTTCAATGTCCGGATTACCAAAGCCCAGGGTTGGTTTTGTTCTCATAATTATTAAATTGTGCTTTTCTCTTCCATGGGACAACATATCACATTACCTTTGATCCTTCATCCAAATGGTGATGAAATGTAAGTTACAAGATGAAATAATACTGAGAAGTTAATCATTTCGAGACTAACTTTTGAGACTACTGAGAATTGGACTATGACCCCTGAATTGACCAATCACTGTTGATTGATTGATGAAGCGTCTTTTCGTATAATAAGGAAAGCAGTTTGCTGTTTCAACCCCTTTTTCACCCACAAAAGCATACAAAGCAAGGACAAAAAAGACAAGGTTGATGTTTTATTCTGAAAACTACAAAGCTCAAAACAATAAGCATTCAACCAATCAGGAGTTGTGTGATAAATGATCAAATAGCAAGAAATATTAATGACAAAAGTCAGAATATCCATTCACATTTGGAAATGAATGCAAGGAGGACACTTTCTGCTTAATCACAGCGATACAAAAAACAGCACACGACAATGATAGACTTCTGTGATCTTTTTTTGGCAAAATCCACATCCCTCTTAGAAACCACCTCTGTCTGAAGGAACAGTCTCTTTTATGTCTGGCACACAAAACATTACGCAGTACTTCAGCTGTTTCAAGTGACCAAGAGGAATGTTAACGTCTTGTTCATCGCAAAACTGTGAAAACACACACGAGTTGCATATGAGCAATGAAGAGCTTTTTGTTGACAATGCATACAGCACACTTTTTTATAAAACACTGAATTTTAGTTACTGAAAAATGACAAAAATATGTACATCCCTGAAATAAACAGCAAAATCAAAATCAATGGGAGAAAAGACGACATTCGGTGTGCTAATAATTACATGAACATAGTGCTCGGGTTTCCGTCTTCACACTGTCATCAGTCTCATTTTAATGTAGCGATCTTTCACACTAAAATTCCACAAACTGAAATTCATCCTGTTATCTCTCGTGATGGCTCTCACGGTCTCTCATAAAAACATTTATTAATTCATTATTCTATGAGAATATAGAATTTCTCAATAAGTGATGGCTTACAAATTTAAGTACAGTCGTATCTGACAAAAGATAATAATGTGTTCATAGTTGTTTGATCATGGGCAGATAGCTGCAGCTACATACACACTACTGTGATTTTTGAAAGAGAGATGCCCTTTGGCAGCTTGTTGAAATGGTTCAGAGGGTACTTTCTTATATTCACAACAGATCCATATATACAGCACAATTCTTAAACTGTGGTCACAGCTTCAACAAAGTCTTCGTTTCCTCTTTCACGAACCTGCAGGAACCACATGACATTTATTACAGACCATCTTTAGAATCAAAGGCATGGGTAGAAAAGGTGAAACATTAAGTGCATTTAAAACTCATAGTCCTTGTCAGCCATGTCGATGGCCCAGGCAAACTTCTCTCTCTGGGTTTTGTTGTAGATCTTCTCAATGGGAACGCACCATTTCTTGCACCTGGAGGGGAGGGAAGACAGACCCGTTAAAAAATGACCTATGTCCTCTACTTCCTCCATGAAGACGACTCGACAGAAAATCTAAAACTATTCAGCTCATGTGCATGGCATTAATGTTGCTGGGATGGGATTAGTGGCAAGAGAGCAAAAACTGGCTCCCAAAATGTTCTGGGGACATCATTTTTTGGTTGTGTGACCATTTATCAAACATTCCCTGGATGGTAAGACAGAAAATTTTTCTTACATAAAACCAACATTATTGTTACGTTCTCAGAACGTTCTGGGAGGGTTAGTTGAATGTTCAAGGAAAGTTATCAGAATGTTTCCCCTTCACGTTCTCTAGATGTTAAAACAGCAAGTTTCTCTGATGTAAATTAATGTTATTCTTATGTTCCCTGAATGTTCCCCCTTAAAGTTCTGTAGATTTTAAGAATTTATTTCCCATGTAGAACTCACATGAGGCTACATTTACAGAATGTTCTTCGAAGGTTAGTTGAATTAAGCCTTAGTTAACATTCAGGGAACATAACAGTAACATTGCTTTTACATCAGGAAAACCCGCAGTTTTAACATCTAGACAACGTTAAGTGATAAAAAATACAGCAACCGGATCCCTGCAAGAGCTCCCCAACATGACAATACTGCACAGCTTCCTTTGCCACACACACATTAGTGTTTCTCTGTCAGTGTGCCTGTGACGACCACAACTCAAAGAGACTGAGGTGCAAGGATCACACAAAAAGTCCCAAAATTTCAAAAGTTTAATCAAGTCGAGTTAATAGACAAAACAGAAAGTCAGCAGGGCTAGAACTTAAATTCAAACACCAGGCAGAGCTAAAACACAACTGAACAACAACAGGAATAACAAAGGCTGGACTTCCAGTCTGCAAAGGGACCAAAGACAACCTGGCAAACAGGTGGTGGATAGCTAGGACTATAAGTACTGGGAAGACTGATTGGATAATCGAGAACAGGTGATGATAAAACTGGCGGGAAACTGAACAATGACAGGACGTAATCTTTATGGGACCACATAAAGCAGAGTTAATACAAAATAAAACAGGAAGTGCAGTTAACTAGAGCCAATGCACATCACTACACAACCAGACGAGGGTTTTGCCCTCTTTGTGGTATTTACGCTATGCTAAGCTAACTGGCTGCTGGCTGTAGCTTCTTATTTAACCCGCGTCACAAGTCTCATCGTCTCATCTAACTCTTGGTAAGTATTTTCCAAAGTGTAAGGCTTTTTGTAAGACATACAAATGATGTCACTGGATCCTGGTATCTCATTTGAAAAATCAGTGAAGGTACCTGTTGACTGAGGTGTGTTTAAAATTGCTTGCTGTGCATCAAAAAGTGGGGGCCGCAGATACAATGCTAATCCAATTTGACTTAAAAAATTGGGGTACAGCCCTAATTTTTTAAGTCTATCTGCATTTATACTTGCAGATGGAAACTCCATTCCAACCTTAAATTGTTCTACATCTTTCAGACATGATGGCCCTGATTAAACATTTCAGTCCCATTCATACTAGTTAAACCTTTCCCCTGTTTTCCAACTCTTGCCGTCAGATACGTCTCCATACAAAGTTAAGCCAGTTATACAGTTTAACCCTCATCTCCAAACTTACACTGTTTCTTCATCCATCCCTATTCATACTCTTTTCAACTACCATCCGCTTATTCATACCTGAAGCCAGAAACTTCATTTACACCTTAAAATATCCCAAATCTTTCAAACACTATTGGCATTATTGCACTTTTACAGCCAGTATTGCAGTGTAGCAACATCCAGCATTCACATCACAGTTTCTTCAGAAGTTGCCTTCTCTGGTTGTGATTAATGTTGAATGAAAGTTGGATTTCCAGCCATAACTGACCCTGAATCAACACTGAATCAACCATCATCTACAAAGCCAGTCAGCCGCTACATTTCAACTGGTCATATATTGACACAATGTCCCAGCGAACACAAATGTTCCAATCAGATTCCTGGAACGTTCCTGACAGGTGTCTATTTGTTAACCCTCCCACAACGCTCTAAGAATGTTGTGCAAATGATTTTGGTCAATGCAACATTACTAAAATATTTTCACAACCACATGATTTAATGTTTTTCTGGGTAATTTTCCCCTAAGGCTCCCTGCTGGTAGCCTTTTAAAGTAACCCTCCCACATCATTCTAAGAATGATGCGCAAATGTTTTTGATCAGCGACAAACAACGTTCTGAAAACATTCTCATGACTACATGAAGTAACATTTTTTGGAGGTGATTTTATCAATGTTCCCCTGAAGTTCCCCGCTGGTGGCCTTTTTTGTTGCTAATTTTATTCAAATGTCTTTTCATTGTTTGTTCATTGTGTATGTTGAAACATATGCAACGGTAATTCTTAACAACCTAATAATACGAATATCTGCCAACAATACACGGTTCAAAGTGTCGCTGCCAGTTCACCTAATTGACTGTGAGATGTTCCACCAGGTGTTTTCTTTTAGCGTTTCACTACTTTTCCAGTCTTTTGTTGCCAATGTCCCAACTTTTTGAGAAGTGTTGCCAACATCAAATTTTAAATGAGGATATCATTTTCAAAAACAATAACATTTCTCAGTTTCAACATTTGATATGTTGTCTTCGCACTATTTTCAATTAAATATGGGTTTTCAATGCTTTGCAAATCATCTCATTCTGTTTCTATTCACATTTTACACAGTGTCCCACCTTTTATTGATTCAGCCATGATCTAAAAGGCAGTCTACATCTCAATTCTAAAATCTACCAGTTAAAAAAATGAATGAACATTTTGGTTCTTTGATATATTTTGCAAATAATCTAAGAAATTCATAAGAAGTGAATGTTGTGCCTTTAAAAGAAGTCTCACGAATGCGTTTTCTCCTCAAATACATGGGGAACATTGTTAAAAATCACCTCCTCAAAATGTTACTTCATGTGGTTATTAGGACATTTTTAGAATGAAAACTTTTGCACAACATTCTTAGAACTTTGTGGGGAAGTCACCAAATAGAAACCTGGAATAGACCTTTTGTCAGCAGAACAAGCACAGGTGAAATTCCATTAACAATGGCTGCATTCCATTAAATGTCTCAGTAAGTCATGCCAGTGAGCCCCACCTAGACAGAATGCACTTGTTATTAATGTTCCTGATAACGCCTGTGTTTTTCTTGTTATGACACACCAAACTGTCTGCTGTAAAAAGGTCACACTGTCATGGCTGACTGGGATAGCTGAATAGAGTGGAGACATTGTTATATTATTAGGAACACCTGTGCTTTTCCTGCTATGATGACAAGTGACTTCTATGGCTTGAAGCGCAGGAACATCATAACATGAAGACAAAAAGTCCAAATTATCTGATTCCAGCTTCTTAAATGTGAATATATTTTGGTTTCTTTGTTCTTCTATGACAGTAAAGTGAATATCTTTGGGTTGTGGACAAAATATTGGGTAATCTGGGTTGACATAATCTGGGTTTTGGGCAGTGTTGGTCAAGCTACTTGTAAAGTGAAGTGAACTAAGCTACCATCCATCCATTTCCTATACCCTGACTATCCCTTTCGGGGTGGGGTGGGGGGAGCCTATCCTGGCTGTTGACGGGCAAGGGGCGGGGTACACCCTGAGCCGGTCGCCAGCCGATTAACATATACGCTCACGCTCACACCTAAGGACAATTTTAAGTCACCAATTAACCTAATGAGCATGTTTTTGGTCTGTGGGAGGAAGCCGGAGTGCCCAGAGAGAACACACGCATGCACGGGAAGAACATGCAAACTTCACACAGAGAGGGCCCCGCCCTACCCGGGGATCGAACCGGCAACCTTCTTGCTGTGAGGCACGCGCACAACCTGCAGCGTCACTGTGCCGCCCAGCTAAGCTGCCAGTTACTTCTAAATGAAGCTCCACGACATCGGAGCTACCCTCGGAAATATGGAGCAAGCTCAGCTGCAGCAGTCCATCGAAGCTATTATTTTTACATTGAACCAACTTCATTCCAAGTCCATGCTGTCTCAGTGATCAATAAAGCTGTCAGTCAAACAGATAGGCAGGCAAAAAAAGTTCAATAAGCCATGTTCTCTGCTCTCACTGCTCCAAAAACAATATGGCAACAAAAACAGACATACAAACAAAAAACATGTGCTCTGCAGGTGTCGAGAGTGTGTGTGTGTGCACCTGTGCTTGGATGGGTATGCCTGCTTGGGCATATTTGCAGGCCAAACTCAACTTGCAAATTTAAAATTGAAAAAATTCCTCTCCATCCTCACCATGTGCAGGTAAACTTGCGGGTCTGTGTTTCCCTGCAGAACAGACGTTGCAGGAATCAGCCCAAGGGTCGGTACGGTGATCTCACTGTCATATGGAAGGGCTTCTGTTGGCTGCATGTATGTGTGGCAGCAGTTTTATTTCATTCTGCAGCAGAAAGTGTTTGAGCTTCAGAAATGCTTGGCAAAATGAAGCTTGTGTGGACGATACCACACTTGATCAATAGAAGAGCTGAGCTACTGAAAAGCTATTTGATTTAGAAAGGAGCGACCCTGCCACCAAACCACTGAGAAATGTAGTTAAACTACACCACTACTGCCCAACACCGGCTTTGGGAAAAACTGATGGACATTTTTCACCATTTTCTGACATTTTATAGACCAAACAAGTAATTGATTAATCGAGAAAACCATAGTGTCACTACATTCTGGTGTTATGCAAAACATGCACATCAAACAAATACTAATGCTTTATTTAACAGCTTTAAAACTGAGAAATGTATTTAAACCCATGATCCTTTGGATTCAATACTAAATTCTGCTTTTTGAGTCTGTACTGAGGTCACACAAGAAAAAACGATCGAATACATTGACAATAAAATGCTGAAAGTGGAAACAAAAGACTGGACAAGTAGTGAAAAGCTAAAAGAAAACACCTGGTGGAACATCTCACAATTAAAACAGACTTGATTCTGTTGTGGACATCACTGCATGGGCTCAGGAACAGTGTTCTGTAAATCATCACTTTCTGTTTCTATTCACATTTTACACAGCGTCCAGACATTATTGGAAACGGGGTTGTATATTATGGAAGTGAGAAGCACTCAAACTAATTGGCAAACACGCAACAAATGTAAGTAGTTAGCTCGTAGCTAACGAAACAGAAAACCAGATAATTTGTTTGTCAACTGTGCCAGCGAAGGCAGCAGATTGATTTAGTGAATCTTTTTACAGTTTGAACGGCTCAGTATTTTCATCTCTGTTCCACATACAACTACAGTAGACCAGGTTCCCATGCACCACCCTACAAGAGGGGACCCCATCCCTTATGCCTTACAATCAGGCAAAACATGAAGCATTCCTGTATCCATTGTGCTTGAGGAGCAGGCTCTCCATAAATAGCTGTGGGGCATGGGTTAGGGAGGCCTGGCCCTCCATTCAGGCACAGACAGCTCCTCATCGACTTCCCACATGGAGGAAGGAGCGCTGTTTGGGGACGCTCCCTGGCTTTCAGAAACAAACCCCATTGTTCCTCACGCTCACACGCTTTTCTTCCCCTTATTTTCCTTCTGCAGCCGTTAGCTTTTTTGCTTGTGCTGCTCCTTTTCCTACAATGCAAGAGCATTTCCTGCCTTTCTGTCACCAAGGTGGATATGAGCGGCGCAAACCCACCCGCCCAGAGAAAGCCGGCCTATGAAACAGTAGGTGGTTTACTCATTTAACTTCCCTTTTTTTTCCCTCTAGTCACATCTGTAATCGAATACACAAGTAGCTGATAAACAGAGGTAATCATCTTCTGTTGTGTAACATAAATACCATGCAACAGAGATGCGTGGATCCAGGTAGTTGAGCTTGGAGGTGCCCAGAGCAATTTGCTTGTTCTCCTCTCTGTCTGTGGCCTGCACCTGGAGCTTCATCAGCTGCTCCTCTATCCTCTGGACGGCTTTACGCTTCACCTCCACAGCCCTGAGAGAGACCCAGAGACGGACAGAGGGAAGAATAAAGACAGAGAGAGAGAGAGATAGAGGAAGAAAAAGAGAGATGCACGGAGACAGAGAGGAAGAATTACACAGACGGACTGAAAAGGACTTGGTGGCCTTACAGCACGCCGGAGACAAAAGTTTAAGGAAGTAAACAACAGATAGAACTGTGACAGTCTCTTGCACTGTTTAGCAGTACTCAGGCTTTCTTACTTTTTGCTCTTGTCATCATGAGAAGCCTTGTGATCAGCCTTGGCAGCCTTCAGCTGCTTCCTGGCTGCTGACAGCTGACTCTGTTTCTCGTCGATCTGCAAACACAAGTACATGTGTAGAAGAGTGAAGAAGATGAAATTTTCTCCTAGGCAATCAAGATCAAGATGATGCCAATGTACCATTGCTTGTGCAGGGTCAACAAATCTGAAGAAAGGTGGAACACAGAGGTTTACCTTGGTCTGAAGGTTTTGCATGGACTTCTCGAATGTTTTAGGCGGAGCTCTCTGGTGGTTACACAGGATGGCCACTGCCCGGTTGGCTCGGTTGTATGACAGGATTTTAGCTGGGATGCTGTCATCCGCTGGAGACCCAACAATGACACAACAACATAGGAGAAGAAGTTTAAAATGATTGAAATTCAAAATTTTATAATACCTGTTATTAATTTAATTACACAAAATTGGTCAAAATATAGTTATTAACTGACTGTGGAGGCCTCCAAAGTTGGAGCGTGCAGATTCTCATTGCTAGCATACAACCGCGGCTGTCAACTAAAACGATGACTCTTGCTAGCAGATGTTAAAAGTGTAGTTAGCTAATGTAAGCTAATGCTAATGCTTAAACTCTGAGTCAGGGGAGAAGAACATCTCCTGGCCGATGCTTCCATGTGACACGTTTGAAAATGAGAACCCCGTAAAAGGGTCTTAAATACGGACCTGATATCGGCATACATGATGTAATGCTAGAAGACTGAGGCTTAAGATAAACGTCCCAGGCATAGCATCAGCGTCCTCACCAGTTGTTGATGCACACATGAGAGCAGCATTGTTTGTATATTTCAGTGTAGAGCTGCCTCATCCCACAGCATAGCATTGAAAATAAAATGTGAAAATAATAATATGTAGGCTCATTAAAATGTTATTCGTTCTAACCTCCCTTAAATTATCTGGATGCTTACCTAAGAAGAAAAACGTACTTGGACAAGCAATACAGTGGTTAGATTGAGGCTACGTTTTATTGTTCGCATTTTGTGCTTTACTTTTAAAAGACAGAAAGATCTGAGGATATGAAGAATTAGCCATGACTTTGGCAAATATAATGGTATCTAACACGAGCTAGGCTGCAGTCCCCAAAACAAAGCAGGACTGAGCTGCTTTCATTACTCTGAATCTTGATAGAAATACATCTTGGCTCACAGATTGACATCAACAGACAGTGGATGTGCCTAGTTACAGTTACAAGGCTCTATGATTGGACAGTTGCCGTTTGGAGGAGGGGCTCAGGAGAATGTCAAACTATCTAGTTGAGTTTTGGCTGAACTGCAGGAAAAAATTGTGGAAAAAATGATTACAAGTTGTAACTGTGCTCAGAAAGTATTTGGGTGTCATTCAAGTAAGCTGGGTGACGGGCTGAAGCTGCAGTTACTCACAGCAGGAAAGTTCCTTGAGCTGCTGCTGCAGGGTGATGGAGGCGTTGTAGGTACGAAAGACCTTGGCAGTCAGGCCATCCATCAGCTCCTGTAAGTGCTTATTCAGAATAGAAGTCTGCAGGAAACACGGAGAAAGAAAAGAGGGGAAGAGTAAAGAGCAACACAAGTATTACAACTATATAAATATATATATGTGTGTGTGTGTGTGTGTGTGTGTGTGTGTGTGTGTGTGTGTTTCTTACATTCAGTCTGTCAAAGAGGTCATCTTCAGGCTGCTTGTTCTCCAGAAACAGCTGAAGGTTTTTAAAGACCTGATGAGAAATCAGCAAATATTTATTAAGCATGAGATCGTTTACATCCAACACTTGAGCGTAAGTGTTCAGGGATGCACCATCACATTTCTGCCAGGTGGGGGTGCTATCTTGTTTCTGTTCATGATGACAAGTGCAAGCAGTTGATTACAGGTTAATCGGCCCTTTGTACATTCTTCTGTGTGCAAGTGGGGATGGAAGCGCAGCCAAATACACAGTGTCCAGGCATGCTGAAGAATTCGTGACTAAAAACAGATCATCTAGTGTGTGTCTGTGTGCGTGTGTGTTTGTGTGTCTGTGCTCTCCTGTAACAGCAGGAAGCAGGCAGAGCTGACGGAAGGCTTTTAGTGCCCGATCACCTGTCTGTGCAAACATCCTCCTCAGCATAGCAACTCCTTATCTCATGACCGCTGAACTCACATATCTGTCAAATACACACCCAACACCACCCTCATAAAACCCCATAAAATCAGTTTTGTGCTTTAACGTATCTGCCCACCCTTCTCTCCCTCCATTCCCACATTCCTCTCCTCACTGCCCCGTCCCTCTCTTACCCTCTTCTCCACAGGGATCTTGTTGTAGTAGCGGATGGAGTCCTTTCCCAAGAAGTCAAACTCCACCACGTATTCCTGGTCATCCATCTTGGGGTACAGTTTGATGTGCTCCACCCGCAGTGAGCAGCAGCCCACTGTGTCCGCCGTCTCACCTTCCTCCTTTTCGTTACCCGCCCTCAGTGCAAGCTACAGGGGAAACAACATGAGCAGCGACTCGAGAGTGTCACATCATTTCGTTGGGATTTCTTCTCTTGACTTGGTTTACCTACAATACACTAGCATTTCTCCAGCTTGGATGTAGGGAGGTGGATGGAGATGATGAAAGGGGGGTCTGCAGTAAAATAGTAAATTTCGCTCGAGGGGAACCTGACATTCTCCATCCAGTGCTTTTCATGTGCGTCACTAGTTAAAATCCAAGATATGCTGGCATTTGTAATGTTTTTTTTAAGATAAGATAGACTTTATTTTATCCCACACTGGAGGAAATTCACGTTACACCAGCAACAAGACAGAGTGCAAGAAATTAGAGGACAAGAAGACAAAAAATATTGCACAAGTGTTATACACCATGTAGTAATTTACAATATATACGATACAATTGTTCTGCATTTCGTCATTACAGTTTTACTGTATTGCTCCTCACCTTGTCTATGAAATACAGGGCCACGGCTCTCTGCCTGATCCTCATCTCTTTTGACTTCCAGTCTTCTCTGTACTGGGTACGAATGCGATCCACACACTTCTTCAACCGTCGCGCAGTCTCATATTTCTGCCAGTCCTTCTCCCCCTGCCCGCACACACACACACACACAAACGGTTTGATCAGTAGGGAAACAGACAGGTCATTTTTTTTCATCAAGGGACAGCCCGTGAAATATTTAAACTCAGAAACGGGTTCAGGTTACGTTTGGGCTTGAGGCTGAAGGTGTGAGAGCGCAGGTACCTTGATCCTGGAGCTAGGATTCAACATGATGTACTTGATGGAGCCCTGGATGTTCTCCGTCCAAGATGCCAGCCAGGTCACCTTGTTGTCATGGCGAACCTCCTTCCATTTTGTCCCTGGGGGAGGTTTAGGGTGTTTGGAGTCCCTGGGTGAAAAGGAGGCAGGTTTACTATGAATAAGTATTTCCCACTGGCTGGAGCATTACTCTGGGTGCAGTGTTCCTGTTGATTTAAGTGCATTTAAGTACAATAAACAGCGCTTATTACACATTGACTTCTATAACATATTTGGGCTTTTCCCATCTTCACAAGCCAGTCTAAGATTAACTTCATATTATAAACACTACAACTATGAGACAATAATGTACAGAGAAATGTTACTGTAACGCAAACCAGTGTGTGGGGGTCGACACGTCCTCCCTGGGTCGTGTTATTGTTTGCACACACACACGTAGAGCGTACTCTGACAGGAAGACTACCTTTGACACAGTGCCGGCATGTGTTCATGTCAGCTGTGCATCTCCCACACTGCACATACAACATGCAGCATGTGCATTCGTCTGCTAATGTCTCTGTGACAGAAGCTGACCACTACACATTAGCCTTTCTGTAAATTCTCTCTCTCACTCTCTCACACACACACACACACACACACACACACACACACACACACACACAAAATTACTCCCACTGTCTATAAATAAATCCAGTACAACATGGCAGTTAGCAGATGGCAGGGGAGATAAAGGGAAAGAAGATGAAAAAAGAGGCTGAGCAGGGAGAGAGGGCAGGACAATGAATGTGAGGTATGTGTCCTTTTGACGGACAACAGCTTCCAAAAGCACCCTCTGAATGTATTTTGCTATAAAAGCACACTTGGTCACACCTTACCCTTAAACATCACGCACTAATCCCTCATTGTACACCTACATGGTTTGACAGGGCCACCTTGTGGTAAAAAGTCAGAACTAGACATAACGTTACAGATCTCCTCCAAACATGTTTTAAGATGTATATAAAATAATGTCAATATTAATTTCACACCCTTTCAATGAGCCCAGAACTTCCCACTTTCAGCAGCTGAAAGTGAAAACAGCCTCTTGGCATTAAACTCTGCACACACATCATTCTGCACACTGAAGCTCAATGTTCAATTGTGGGACTGGAACATAAAAACTAAACAGGAAATGTTCACAGCGGTGGGGAGATTACCCACTTGCTGCAGTTAATAATGATGTCTTCTGGTCGGATGCGTCGTTTCAGCATGCCCATCTTTGGATGATCACCTCGTCCTCTGAAGAGGCCCGGTGGCTCGATACGGAAGTTTCCGATCCTCTCCTTGTGGTTGTCCATGATGCAGAAACCGTACTCCTGGAGGATTTTCTCATTCTCCTCTTTGATTTTCTACAAATTGTATGAAAATATGAAAATACAATAAGAGATTTCATGATGTTTGAAGACTTGGGAGAGTCTGCATGGATGCTGGAATACCTGCTTCTCCTCTTTTGACATCTGTTTCCTGGCTTCTGATTGGGCCTTGAAGTACTCATTCATCTCACTGAAGTTGCACTTGTTCAGATCGGTGATCTTTGACTTTTCCTCTGATGTCATTTCCTAAAATAAAAGAGAGGACATCTGAAGCATGTCCAGCCTCACACCTCCTGCTGACTCTGGCTTGTGTGCTCACATTGAGGCACTTGAACACATCATATCTCCTCACCTTCCTCCAGTCCTTGTAGAAGTTCTTCCTGAAGATGTCCTTCGTGGTGTACTCATGATCCAACATCTTGGCAAAAAATGTAGCTACCTCCTCAGCAGGAGCACTAAGTTTCATAGGCTTTCCTACAAATGCAGACAAACGTCATTGCAATCACTGCAGACCAGACAACATGAATAAAACATCAGAACTGATTTTTTTACACAGACGAACTCACCATCATAGTAAAATTTGACTTTGTCAGGCAGGGGTTCATACGGAGGTGCAAACACTGGACCCTTATGCTCAAGGAAGCGCCATTTGGAGCCATCAGTGTATCTTTCCTCCTCCCACCTAACCACCACAAACAACAAAGTACAACCCGGGAGAGAAAAGACAAACACGGTGTGTACTTCTCAGTAGTTGTTCATATCAGCTAACCGTCCTTGTGTGTGTAATTTCCAGAGGAAAAGAACTACTTGTCCCCAGAATGATCTTACCATTTCCACTTCTCCTCTTCTTCTTTTTTAGATTTCTTTCCCTCTGCCACCTTTTTGCCTTTTGTCTTCTTTTTGGGCTTGTTGTCCTGAAACGAGAGAAGACAACAGAATAAATGTTGAGAACAGCAGACACTCCACCCTGGGGAGTATGAGCATGCATCCATCAAAATAAAGTCAAAACATAACGAACCTCATCCTCCTCGTCCTCTTCGTACTCATGTTTCCTCTTCTTGGCCTTTTTGTCATGTTCCGCCTTTACTTTTTTGGGCTTGTATTCAGATCTGGAAACAATCATAGTGATAATCTAACTGCATCTCAGACTGCGGAACTGACAGTGACAGAGCTGATGTAATTTGTATGATACCCACTCTTCATCATCATACTCTCGTTTGAAGGTCTTGTTGTGTTGGGGAGAAGGGTAGAAGCCATTGTCTTCTTCAGGCTCGCTCTTAATGGCGACAGGGCTCGTATCTCTAAGTCACACATTGAAGAGTGCATATTAGTAAAGCAATATCCCATTAGTCATGACTGAGCAATGGCTAAGCTTGAACTAAATTCTTTATGGTTACTTTTATTTCACGCCGAATACAACAAAATGATGCTGTTTACCTTACATATCCGTTTTCTTTCTCCTTTTTAAGCTTGTCTACATGGGATGATTTGATCTGTGAGAAATGGGGAAACATATATTAGCTTATCTCTCTGATCTTTTCCTTTTAATGTGCCTCAGCCACTTTCACAGTTTTGAACAACGTTCAAACAGTCTAAATGTGCTTATTATCAGAATTCATAGAAGGTTGACTAGGTGATCAGGGGAAAACAAAGCTTTTAAGATTATGTCACAAAATATGAATGCTGATGCAAAAAAAATGCTTTTTATTGGACAGTGATATTGAAGAATTAGACAGGAAACAGGGGGTATGACGTGCAACAAAGGCCAGCAGTTCAAATCCAACCGGCAACACTGCAGTTATGTGGCATGCGCTGTAACCAGTACGCGAACAAGGCTTGCACATCCTTTCATAAAAGACAGACTGACTCCCCATTAACAAACCTTCTCCTCTCTCCTCTTCTCTTTGTCCTTGTCTTTCTCTTTGTGTTTTTCCCTGTGCTTGTCTGAGCTGCCGTCACTGTGCTTCAGCTTCTCTTTGTCCCTGTGTTTCTTCTCAGAGTGGTCCTTGTGTTCGCTGGAACACAGAAGCCACAGAAGTCAGAGATCAAGTGCAAGAGGTCAGACGTGGTCCAGATGCACAGACACAAAAGATGTCATCTGCAAAGGCACCAACCACCAGCCATATGAACTTAACCATGTTTAACAAACAGTGACAGTGACGTGGACAGCTGCCATTAAGAATGGCCAAAGTTCGACCCTGACGCGATGTGAATTTGCCCCTTTTCTCCTCCTTCTCCCTCTTTTCTTCATCCTGTTTGTTTTCCCTTATTACCACACTATGCAATGTATATTTGATATACATTTGCGTCATATGCAGAAATATCTAGGTATGGGATATGTTTTGTATTTTTTTTTTTTTACACCATTGATCTTGTCTCAGATACTGTTCAATGTTTAAGGGAAAAAAAGAAAAATCTAAATAAAAAGTTCTAAAAAAAAAAAAAAAGAATGGCCAAAGCTGTGACTCTGTGAACATCCTGTGGTGCACGAGTATTCCAACCACACAAAAAGAAAACATGACCACAGTTCCACTGTGGTTCAAATTACTGATGCTCTGCAGATGTCATTCATAAAAGTGGATTTTGTGGAGTCCTTGTGATGCATGTTTGCTGATTTAACATGACAGGGTTCCGTTGGCTTCAAATAAATCAGCAGCAACTTGGGTGATTCTTTCTTTCATGTTCTACTTGAAAAGCTTCTGTGTTTGATACTGGCAGAATCTGCATCCAAATGCATGGAATTTGTCACATCTTCCTCATTAAGGATTCAGTTATGACAGCTAAAACCACCACTTCATAACAAAATAGAAAAATAAAAGCAATGTATGTATGCATATATAGAAAATATATATGTGAAATAGCGAATTGTGAGGATAAGTACACGTTGGGAGGTAATGCTAGGCTGTAGGCAACACAAATATTGGTAGACGGTTCACATGCAAAAACAACAACTCGAGTTTCGTCTGGCATTTCACCAAATCAATGAGAGGAAGTCGCAGATATCCTACCTGTTGCTGTGCTTGAATTTCTCTCGCTCCTTGTCTTTCTTGTGGTCTTTGTGTCTGTGTTCCTTGTCTTTGTGCCTGTCTTTATGTTTGTGAGAGTCTACGATACAAGGGAGAGATCAACCTGCTCAGCAGCATTAAAAGAAAACAGGAACACTGCACTCATATATTTAGACACCCCCTCCGTTTGATGGAACTAGGATGTGTATCAACATAAGCTGACAGAGGAGATAAAAGGCACTCAATATTTCTTCTTTGTTCTACTCTACTTTTGAAAGTCACACACCATTTAGCCGTCGGTGCCCTGCATCACGCCCAGCACACATTTGGCAGAACTGACCCACAAACCCCCTGAGGTGTGACCACCATCCTCATGCGACAGGATACACCTGTCTGGTGCTGCTGAAGATGGTGTTTCCCTCACTAAAGAAAAAGGAACTTGACAGTTGATAAAACCCTTTTCATACTTCAGTATTTGCATTTGGGCTGCAAATGATGTTGATTTTCACAATCTGCTGATTATTTTCATGATTAACCGTTAGTCCTCATTTACTGTCATATATGACAAAGAAAACCAGCAAATCCACGTTTAAACAGCTGAAGCCAGCAAGTAGCTGACTGTTTTGCTTGAAAAATGACGGAAACAATTGATTATGAGCATAGTGGGTGATCAATTTTCTTTCAGGCCACTCATCGATTCATTGACTAATCATTGCAGCTCTAATTTGCCTCAAAACCACAGTTGATGTAGTTTTATAAATAGAAAATATGAGCTTGTACTTCAGAGGAAAGATTGTTTTCATTCTCTCAGCGCAGCCAGTGAAATGATTAAGCTGCAATAATGATTTGACATGAGTCTTCAATATTAAAATGTTTCCAGCTGTGTGAAATCCCTCCTGGGGTAGACCTGGCTTGGCTTGATCATCACCTCGTGGCACCCTGTTGTCATGGCAGTTTAATAACGGGTATTATCTGCTCTATGAAACAGTAACACACATCCCAGTTCAAAACCAAATCATTTCCCGCACACTGCATTGCTTTCCATCGGATCGTGCAGCAAATTAAGTCTGCAAGAAGGGGGAAAAAAAGTCCTCTCAACTTTGCAAGAGTAGTGTGAAGGCTATAATTTGTGCAAAAATGACTGCTCTAGGCATATGCTTTTAATAATGTAGTGCAACTTTCTTTTCTGTGAGTTTTGTGTGAGCATTCCCTGTTGGCAGTGCAGATACATGTCTGTGCGAGCACGGCGATGGAGGCAGAGTGCAGCTGCTGGGGAGATACGGGCGGGGAGAGGCGATAAGCTCCCAGCTCTCGCCTCCATATCACGGCAGACAGTTGGCTCTCTGATCGGCGCCCTGGCTGCTACATACAGAAAAAGAAAATGGCGCAGAGACTAAGTCCTCAGCCCCAATTCGGCCACTTTCGGCTCCAGAATTCGCCTGGATTGCACGCACATATCACCAAAGCAAGGCATGCAAAATAAACACGATGCCGAGTCCTTTCGGAATTCCCCAGCAGATTAAAAAACCGAGGGTCGCAAGTGCACATTTCAGACCCTCTTTTTGAACAATAGCCGCAAGAGAGTGGAGGAGAGGGGACTTAGTCTCTGGGACGCCATTTCTGTCCTTTAAAAACTAACAGTGCACAGATCACGATTCCGTTTGCAAATCAGAATCAATATGAATGAAAATCCTCATCAGAGGACCTACCGCTTCCTTTAGATCCAGAATTGACCTGGAAATTGCGAAAAAAAATGTTTTTAATATTTCAATTTTGAAAACGCCGGTAGCTCGGTTATTGAAGTTTCAACTGGCATACAAATGTACCCTGCAATGCAATTCAAATTCCACACATCATTTCAAAGTTTCCATTAAAATGACAGAACAGGGTAACTTATTACGTTAGCTAACATTTCTTAACCATTATTTCATATCATAACAATAAATACTCGCCAGTCCTGTCAGTTATTGCCAAGGAATTGATACTAACTGAGCAGACATGAATTATTGACCGAAGGGTACCTGAGCGTCTCCATGTCCATGATCTCCGCTCATGGTCAGGTTGTTTTTTGTTTGCAAAGCAGGTGAAGTTATCACAGCAGCCAGCTGTTCAGGATGCGAAGCTCAGGGAACCCTCACTGACACACTGGAATGGAGTCCCAATGTTTACCGACTGCGCATGCGCACACCAACAGTCATCCTTGCGTGGTCCAGCATCAGAATGCCAAGCCAGTGAAGGCAGAGTGGATGGGCTTCTACTTTAATAAAATACTTGTTATTACAGAAATACATGATATGTGTTTCTGATCCAGATTTAGCAGAATGAAAAACATCCATCTCCCAGAGCATCATGTGCTTTTGGTGCTTTTGTTTATCTTCACCTAAATGTAGTCCTGACTACATCACACTCTGCCTCCTACTAGTGCAGATCAATAAATAATATAGTACATTAATGCAGTTCTGTGGCAAAAAATAAGCTGAGACTTGATCAACAACCTTGTGACGATACAGGAATCATTTTACACAGCTTCACGGAACAAAAGCAGTAGAAAATTTAATTCAGTTTTAAACATAATTATACAATCATGACGAGCTCCATTTTCAGTCTTCATATGATTAATCCAGCATTTAATATAAAAAGCACATTCACACAAATACATACTGTATGCACACATTCTAACTACAATCTCACATAATAGCGTGGACAAAAACAATAGCATAATTCTTTTCAAAACAATCTGTACAAGGTTTCTTCCTCCAGCCAAAATTCAGAATCTGGGACAGAGAAACCAATATAACGACTGATTCACAGCGGGAAACACAAACATTTACAGTACAATTCACAGGCTATTTAGACTTCCTTCGTTTGGCCTGGGTGGGGCTGGCTCCAGTTTCTGTTATAACAAAAAAAGTATAAAAGTGTATTAAAGAAAAAGTAGTAATGCCATGTGTATAGCTTAGGTGTAGTGATAGATAATATGCTTTTCTGAAGCTGCTCACGTGTTTGAAGTTACCTTTTACAGCAGCGCTGGTTCCAGGCCTGGCTGATCTCTTCCTAATGCCACTGTCCGCTACTGGCTCCTCCTCCACCTCCTTCTCTGCCCGGGAGCTGCGTCTGCTCGGTCCCTTGGGCTTCTCCACAGCAGCTCTGGGAGGACCAGATAGAAAAACAACAAACGACAAGGAAGGAGGGACAACACAGGGTTGTGTTAGCAATGATGCAAGGGTTTGAGTTAACTCTGGTCTACTCAGAGAAAGATATAATACCACTCAGGACTCTGCTGTTTTTCCTCGTCTACCACAGATACTGTCCGTCTTCATCCCGACAGCATCCACTACGTCGACATGATCACTGCTTGTGTCTTTGCAGCACAAACATGTTAAAATACATACCTTGGGACTAAGTTGATGGGCGTCTTTCTTTTCTTTGCCCATCTGTGATAGAAGTGGAAAAACAGCGGTAAACTATAAACTGTGCTGAAAAAACATGGCTTCACTTCCCCACCATATTATGACAATCCCCAGGAAAAGAGATGTGGCCATAAAGCTCAGTGGAGTGGTACAATTTGCTTCGTGACAGGCTGTTCTGGTTTAAAGTTCTGACATGCATTAGTATATGTATATTGTTGCATGCTAATCATACATACCAAGTGCTGAGGCCACGTGGCTCATTGTTTTCACCATGTACCCCCTTGGCCAACCAAATGAACTCCCTGAGTTTCAGTAGAGTTAGAAATGTCTAAGCATTTCTCCTTCAAGAGCACAGGTCTCAAGACTAGGCCGACTTTTCAGAGATCAATAGTAGGGGACAGCTTAACAGACCCCAGCGCATGAAACATTACACATCTAATCAACAATACAGACCTTAAAAGAACACAAATGTTATGAGGAAGCTTACCCCGGCTCAGAACCTGTAGAGACCTCTTCACCTGAACAGGACAAAAACAAGAGTTATGTCCATGCCACATAGTTCCAAGTGACACGTGAGATCATACCAAATTATTTTCTGTTCAAAATAAAAACATTTTTCTTAAGACAACGATGGTCACACTTACCCATCTTCTCACTGGCAGCAGGTTCTTGCGACTGTGGGACTTCCTGTTGAACAGGTGCTGGGGAAAAAAGGATTGAATAGTTCAACTGACACATTGGATATGTACAAATTAATAAGGAATATGTACCACTAATTGCTCCACTAAAACCATAAAAAGAGTGGTGAGGTAGGGTGTTGAGCAGAAGGCTTGCTCTCCTCCACTATCATCAAGTATAGTGGCCAGAATATGGTCATTATCCTGTTCACTTGAGACATGGACACACAGGCAATAATTCTTTTGCACACACTCATGTGTTTACCTGGGGTGGTTTCAGCAGGTGCTGCAGCTGGCAGCACAGGGGGCTCCATAGGTGGGGGGTCAGACTGAGGTGGCAGAACTCCACTGGGGTTAGCAACTGGAGAGGACGTAGTAGGGGGAACCTCCTGAACAGGTCCGGGTCCAGCAACAATTGGAACAATGGACGGTATGGGACTTTGGACAGGAGGAACCGTAGAAAGCAAGGCAGCAGAAGAGACACCTGTGGTGGTACCAACTACAGTGACAATAGGAGCTTGAGAAGTTACAGCCTGGGCTGGGGTTGAGACTGAAGCTGGTGCAGGCACTGGAGCCTGGGTAACAATCTGAGTAGAAACAGCAACTTGGCCAGGCACTGGGATTGGAGAAGAGACTGCAGGCAGAGTAAAGCTGTTTGGAGCACCAGCAGCAACAGCAGTTTGGGGAGCAAGTACTTCAATCTGAATGGCAGGACTAGCAGGAGGATGAAAAACCTGTGGTGGCACAGACCCACTGGGTCCCTGAGCAGGCCTTTCTACAGGACTCTGCTGGGAGTCAGCTGTACCAGTAACAGCTGCAGAAGCCTGTGGAGGTTTACTTTTCACCTGGGTAGTGGGAGGTGGAGACATGGGGCTCTTTCGGATGGTGTTAGCAATCCCAGGACTAGAGCAGGGAGGAGGAGCAGCCAGAGGTGGCTGAAAGGGAGATGATGCTGAAGGACTTGGATGGGGAGATGTCTGCTGGACTGGGGGACTGTTTTTCTGAGCAGAACCTGCCTCCCCTGTATTTTCTGTTTTGAGGGCCCCTGTGTTAATTTGCTGAGGAGCTGGTAGGGTGCTAACAGCTGCAGATGAGGACATACTTGTGGCAATCTGGACCTGTCCAGCAGCACTTCTGGCAGGCTGAGTGCTGGTCATGTTAGCCCCTGATGACTGGGAGGAGCTTGGGGCAGGGGAAAGTTGGATGTTTGTAGTGGATACCTGGATAGGCCCCATCATGGTGACTGACTGTGACACCACTGAGGTATTGGGGGCCACAGATGCACCTGGGACCTGGAAAATTGGGTTGATAAATACAGGAGTGGTGGTGATAAACTGAGGAGGTCTGGGGACAGGGGTCTGCTGCCGGATATCCTGAGGCCTAATGTTCTTGTTGGGGACAGCTACCATGGTGGAGACCATAGATGTGGGTGCCTGGGGAGTGGGGGCAGAAGTGATTGGGTTAGAGGTGACAAACACAGTGATCTGGTTGGGGGAAATGGTGGTAGAAGAGGCAGGAATCTGTATGACTGAGTGAACACTTGTCACAGGTTTAGGACTAGGACTTGGTTTTAGAGCTGAAATGGCTGGGTTTAGAGCAGAGTTGGAATTAGAACTGGTACTAACAGTTGAGGCAAGACTGCTCTGACAACAAGTGACTGTGTTAGGGCTTACACTCGTGGTGGCATTAGTGTTAATACTGAGGGTGGAGCAGAGGCTAGCTGTTGGGATTACTTTTGGACTGGGATTGATGCCAAGACTGGAGTTGGGGTTTTGGTTGAGGCTGGGGGTAGTAACAGAGTTCACATTTGTGCTCGGGTACGAGCTGGGTATTGAAGCAGGCTGCAAATTAGGACTGCTGGTAGGGACTGGGACAGCAGGTTTGGGTTTAGCTTCTGATTCATTTATAGTGGCAGTTGTAGTGGCAGATGATGACATATCTGTACTCTGGGAATTACTGTGGAGTGGTCTCTCTGGATCCAAAGCAGACTTGGGGCTGTCTTTACCCATTACATCCCTAACAGTATTACTCTGTATGGGCCGAAGAGGCATGTTTGAGATACCCGTGTTATCCAGTAACTGGTTGAGGGAAGTTGGAGCTGTCCTGAGAGTAGGTGAGACCTCAGAGTCCTGCGTGGGTGCTGCCTGGGCTGGTTGCCTATCAAGAGTGCTAGCCTGCTGTTCCAAGTCAGGCTTAGGCTGCTGGGGTGCTGGAAAACGAGGACTTGCCATTCTGGGAGCTGATAACTCCCTCAAAGGCTGAGGCAGAGTTTGAGGCTGAGGCATCTGTCGCTGCTCTGCTGTCATCATTCCCTGATTATCCTTGACACCCTCAACAGGGTTACCTTGTATCCCATGGAAGGGACTCTGGGTCTGCTGTGCATCCATGCCTCCACTCACTTGTGAAGGCATAGATACTGGACTTGGGGGTACTGAGGTAGGGCTTACCATCATGGTTTGCCCCTGAGGGTTGACCAACTGTTGCTGGGGGGGAGGGCAGCTGATGGCCATCTTTGTCCCCTTTTGTCTCCCTGGACTTGGGGTGGCTGACTTGCGGCTAGAGGCTGGACTTGACCTCCGACTATTGCTAGGACTTGCCCTCTTACCCTGCCCTCCAGGCTGCTTGTCCTGTTTAGCACCTGAACCTCCTGCT
>JBBMOE010000009.1:1905464-1972189 GCA_037975065.1 Chaetodon trifasciatus
TGGGCCTTTGGGCTGAGGTGTGGCAAACTGACCCACTCCCGTCTGCTGTTGTTGCTGTAATTGTCCCTGTCCAATAGCACTGAATACCTGCCCAGCTTGCTGACTGCCAAATGGGTAAGGGGGCGGAGGGTGACTGGGAGTCTGAACTGTAGCAAGAGAAGGTGGGCGCTGAACCATTTGGGCTTGGGGTGGGAGCTTTCGCCAGGTAGGGCCTCCTTGGGCAGATGGTGGCTGGAGCACCCCAGGGGGCAACTGGTTCCAGCCAGGAGGCACCGCCATCTGGCCTGATGGGTTGAATGGAGGTCTCTGTCCAAGCTGGGAGAGCTGAGCTTGCTGCTGGGCCTGTTGCTGTTGGTGATGTTGCTGTTGTAGCTGCTGCAGTGCTGCAGGGTTGAGCGGTCTCCCGGCCTGCAGAGCCTGCATATGATGGGCAGCCTGAGGAGGCATTGGACCTGAGCCATGAGGACCAGCCTGTTGGTGCTGAAGTTGCTGTTGCTGCTGAACCGACATACCTGGCATCATCGGATCCATCACATCTGTGAGAGGAAGACACCGCTTTTCCGTTATTGTACTGTCCAAGCTGAACAACGTTAAAATTACAACATGTATCATTTGACGTACAAGCAATAAAGACCTGAACCTGTCTGTGAAGGTGGCCTCGGAACACGAGGATGCATCTGTCCACTGCTGCCTGGTACCATAGCTTGACCTGCCATGCCAGGCCCAGGGGGAACCATTGCTGGATTTGCCATCCTTACCCCTCCTTATGGAAATATGTGTATATTAAATCACCATGTGTAAACGGTCAAATACCCAATATTATTACTGTAATAATATTACAGATTAAAAAATAGTGACTAATGCATTATTATAACACAAGAAAAACAAGAACTAAAACAACCTACCAATACATTCAACAAATATTGGCCTTTACAGCTTTTTATGTAATGTCTATATGGATGCTTGTGTGTTAGAAATAAATTTAAGTCAGCTGCTACCTGGACCAGGCTGACCTGGAAAGCCAACATCCATTCTCATCTGTCCAGGTGCTCCAATTGGTCCATTCACTCTGACTTCTTGTCCTCTATTTGGTCCCACAGCCACATTGATGGCCCCTTCCCCTGAACACCAATACAGGGAACATTTAAAACTAACATTTTCTGCAGGAGGTCTAGTTTGTACCCATTATTGTGAAGTGCCAGAAATGATAAAAAGGAAAAAACATTATCTCTTGCATCCTGTTTGGAAGTGACAAAGAGTTTGAGGGCTGCACCATTACCTTCTATCTGCACAGAGAGAATCCCCAGGTCTCTCAGCTGCTGCTGGTTGTTCTGGGCTAACAGTCGAAGTCGCTCAGCAGCATCCCGAGGAATGTTGAAGGTAACCCGCACACTGTTCCATGGCTCTACATGCTGTGGCTGCAGCCTCTCAGAGCCTAATAGAGGGACAAAGAATGGATGCAAATTGCGATTACAGCGTATGCAAGATGGAAAAAAAATCTAGACTTTTAGTTAGAAAAGGACAAGGAAAGGATGGGTACACAAAACTGCTCCTGGAATATAAAACACTACACAGAGATAGGGGCATGTTTCAAATGTACATTTTCAGTGCTTGTAAAACTTATGCAGCTCCACTGGACTTGTTTTACAACAATATTTGGACACATTCATTCATCTTCTATACCCCCGATTGTCCCTTTCGGGGTTGGGGAGGGCTGGAGCCTATCCCAGCTGTCAACGGGCGAGAGGCGGGGTACACCCTGAGCCGCCAGCCGACTGCAGGGCAACACACACACAACCATTCACTCTCACATCCACACCTAGGGACAATTTAGAGTCACCAATTAACCTAATGAGCATGTTTTTGGTCTGTGGGAGGAAGCCGGAGTGCCCGGAGAGAACCCACGCATGCACGGGAAGAACATGCAAACTTTGCACAGAAAAGGCCCCGCCCAACCCGGGGATCAAACCGGTGACCTTCTTGCTGTGAGGCACACGCGCTACCTGCTGCTCCACCGTGCCACCCCACACTGATGAACAGGATAAGATATTTTTCAATGAGGAAGTGACAACAAATCTCTACAAATTTATCTAAATTGGGTACAAATATGGATGACAAAACAAAAAATGGAAGTATATAAGAAGGTCTTAATGTCTTATAAGTATCTAAGTTTGCAAAAACCACTTGTATTGTTTTTCCTCAAATAAGAGTCAAACAAAATTCAACTAACCCATATCAAGCATGTTTGGTATCCCACTGAGGATAGTGTCAAGTTTTCTTGTGAAATCCTCATCCTCCATATTCCCTTGGAAGGCAACAAAAACTGTAAAATCTTCTCCATCCCAAGAGTTTTCTTCTGTGCCATCTTGCTTGTTGATTTTGTCCTCTTCTGTTACTGTGCTTCTCTGGCAACTGTCAGCATCCTCCCCTGCATCGTCCCCAACACCAGAGTCCCTGTCAGAATCATTATCAGGTTCCAGGTACTCTGTCCTCTGGGACAGCTGAGGTGGGGTACGTCGATGCGCCATCCTCTCCTCTAACTAGGAGTGGCGTTTGAACCGTTTTATGCTGAAATTGCACGAGAGAGACAGATCACTAGTCATTCCTATAAACCACTACTGTTACACTTAATGTTAAGAAACGACGGAGATTACACGGTACAGTGGATACAATCAGTATTGAAGTAGTGAAAAGCGTCAGAAATCATCAGATGCTGAATAAATAAGTAGCTGCAAGTTTTCAGTTAAACGGTGTACAGTGCAAGTCTCAGATGAGACGAGGTCAAACAAACAAAGTCTATACTGTTGTAAATCCACGTCAAGTACATAGATAACATTATCACGTTAACGTTGAGGCTAACGTTAACACACCTGTACGTGAGTGACATCACAGTGACCCACGAAGCTTAATTTATGGCAGTAGACTTGTGAAAAAAATGCAAAAGCGACTGTTGGTGGTCGAGATATCTTAACTGCAGTGTGATTTGCATTCGTGTCGTATAACGTGATATTATATAAATTCACATCCATTACTGATGGGCAGTTTAGTTAACATGATCGACCCAGCAATAGCACGGGCCTTACCGCAAATGCAAGCTAACGCAACGATATCAAAGTCGGCAGGGAGAACAAGAATATCCCGGATCTCATGTATTTGTGCAATTTCAAGTAGATATGAACATAACTTACAATTCAAATTAACATGTTTTTAACGGACACCGCATTGTGAAAGAGTATAAAATTCATGTAAAGGCGGTTCCTCCTGGCTTCTCCGAAAGCTCCAGTTAGCAAACGTTAGCTAAGTTAGCTTGATAGCATTGCAGTTAATTCATCATGAATGCATTGAAACACAACTTATTATCTTACCATATCATTAGGTTTCACTTGTTATATATCATCAGAAGCAAATCACGCATGAGAAAAATAAAAGACTTACCACATATACTCATCTGAAAATGAGTTCAACCAGTCGACATCTGCTAGCCAGATTAGCTAACAAAACATGAATCCCAAGCTAGTCAGAATCAGAAACGTCAAGCTACCGGTAAAAAAAAAAAAGACTGTTTCCGGTAATGCTTTACAAAATAAAAGCCCAATTGAGGAAGTAGATGTGACATCCTTCTGAATAATATAAAATAGATACTTCAAGAAGTAATACTGACATCAAAATTTCCATTTAAATTAAAAATGATTTCCTCCTCTTGTTTTCAGTTTTCTGAAATTAATTCATCGTTTAGTTTTCTATGGTCTTTGGAGCCAAGGATCCAAGTAAAATATGGCTGACTTGTGAATTGTCGCACCACCTCCAAATATATGCACCAGAATCTTTGTTGTGCAGTGCATTTGCACACTACCATTTATCAATAATAAAAAGTAATAAGTACGCGGACAGTAACGAACAGGCAAATATTGTTCAGTGATGTGTGCAAACATTTTATTTCTTGGGTTTGGACAGTGCTGATTTTTATTAAAATCAGATACAAATGCACATGAAATCAAATACCAGGTGTTGTGCAGATGCGTGCCTTAAGGCATGGTACTCTACAGTACAGGAAACAAGCATCAACAGTCATATTGCACTACTGCCCAACAACAAAAGGGTTAAGGACATGTTTGATCGTCAGCATTGGCAATTCTGGAAAACCACTTTTAAAATGCAATGCTTAACAAAAATCATTGGTTCCAACTTAAAAAATACTACCAAAAATAATAACACAAATACACAAAAAAATAAACAAAACAGCCTTTTCTAAAATGTGCTGATTGAGTGCATTGTTACCAACATTAAAAATAATGTATACAGCCCAACAAATGTTCATATAAAAATAGACAGATTACCTCCAATCCATCTGAAAAGAATCAATTACTTCCATTCTAAAATCAAGTACTGCTCTAAATAACTAAATGTAAGCCACAAGCTTTAAATGAGAGTTAAATTGTGCAACAACTAAAATGTCTTAAATTATGTATTTAAATACACTTATTCTGTCATTTGTAATATTTAACACCTGTGAAACTGAAGCCAGTACTCTTGTTTGAGGAAATTAACTGAGATGTCTTAACATGGTCCCATGGAGCCAATGATTGTTCTCAACAGTTAAAACTCCAGCAGCTGTAACAAACAACATCTAATCACAGTTACACACCATATAAAGAGCAAGAGTAAATGGTTTCGCCTCTGCATTCTGTTTAGAATAGACTAATTCAGGTGAGACAATGCAAGGCTTAATCACAGGCTTAAATATTATTACCTTCACCATTCCACGTGTTTTTGTGTGTTATTTGGAATAATGGTGAAATGCAGTGGAAGAACAGAGGAGCAGAAAGGTGCGTCGGACGCACGGACAACCACATATGCGTAGTTAGTGGTGGCTTCCAGGTGCAGCATCATTACTTTTTTCATGTCTGCACATTTCTGCACCCAATCAATCCATTCATTATTCATTTTCCCATATTGAAAAGTGCAACACTCTCAAATGTTCCGCTCAGTTCCTTACAGGCCAAAAACTAGGTGTCGCTCAACTTTGTGAAGATAGCTTCAAAAGTCATTCACACTTATCTCAATTCCACTCAGCAAATCCACCCTAAACCTCTTCAGTTTATTGCTTTCTTTAAGTGGAACTGGAATGTATCAGATCTGAATTTATGAACATAATTTACTCGCTGTCCTGCTCTGCATAATATAGGCTGCAGACTTTGACTGATGTCATTAAGGGAGGGACATTTTTGAACACTATCTACACTATGACTGAACGCTGCTTGAGGCTGTGAGACAGTGCATGTGAGATGGTGTTCCGTTGTAGTTTTCTACCTGTCGACAAAAAACTTTATCAGAGGATCCATATCAGATCCCTTCAAGGTAATCTCAGACAAAGCTGCTTGTCTTTTTGTTGATTTTTTTCTGTCAAACAACTGTAGTTTGCCATGAACTTATATCTAGTGTATTAGCTGATGGGGAGCCACCTTACTCCCTCACTAACCTTCAATCATGCAGTGTTAGTCTTATGCCTTCTTCATTATGTGTGAGTATAGGGGAAGGAGGGGTGCACTAGGGCATACTGGACATAGTGAAGGCCGAGGCATCAGCACTACGTGGGTCCTTCACCCCAATGATGAGATCATTGGTTCTCCGGGTGCCCTGCACCAATGAGAGAACGTCTATCCTCTCCACCTTGTGACCTTTGGCCTGCAGCAGCTCCACGTCTTCATCTAGAAACTCAGCTATACGAGAGAAAGAGACAGTGGAAGAATGGACAATGAAATGCATATGTTAAACTGAATAAGGTCACATTTACACTTGGAACTCAAATGTAATGTTTATGTGGCAAAGGGAAATGACTCAGAGTTAATTCACACAGCATGTGTACTAATCATGGTGTGTTTGGATTGTATGTCTATGAGGATTTGCATTCTGGTGGGTCACAGAATATCATGTTTAAAACCAAGCACTCACCGAGTGGCCTTTGACAAAGTGCTCAGATTATATTTAGATCTCAGCCACATCTAAAACATCCTGATCTGTGCTCTGTACTGAGTCACTGTGGCAATGTACCAGACATGAACATATATCATCCCTGGAGCCAGCAAGAAATGTGATGTTTGCAAAATGGGATCAGTATCAGAATCCGGTTTATTGCCAAGTTGGTTTGCACATTCGAAAAGACTGGTTTGGTGTTTGCATAACAATAAACATTATAAGTAGAAAAATAACAGACGAGCACTGCAGGTCTGGAAGCATAAGTAGACCACAAAATATGAAAAAATATTCTAAAATATGTACAATATGTTATTTACAAACATTTACAGCATTTCCAAAAATATCATCATGATTCTTCCACCTCCCACTAAAACTGCAGAAGCTTTCACAACACAGGAAGTCAGGAACCATTACTATTATTATTCCATTATTCCTTCAAAAAATAAATCAATAAATCAATAAAAATAAAAATTAAAGCATTTGAGTATCAATTTTTGCACATTATGTCCATTAGAGGGCAAACCAATACAATGAGAGACATACTACTTGCATATTTCAACATACACATCTAGATGGGAGAATTCCAGTTACATATTATCTGTGTTTGTGGACTATTTTCACATGTTTCTGTGTGTAAGTGACTAATGGAGACAATAGTTTTTGAAACTGGCCCAGTATTGAATGACAGCACTGCAGCCGGCAGCCATTAAACAACTAAAAGCGTTTACTTTTGCCACTGAGAGGCTCAGATTGTTATTCTAAGTGTCTGACAACATTATGGGAAGGATCCTGACAGAGACACCTTTTTGCTAAAGAGCAAGATCCTTTTTGTTTAACCAGAAACAGCTGTTACATCACTCTTGCCAAAGGTACCAGACAGCATTTACAGAAACAGTAATTTTGTCATCGTTAAAATACACTTCATTCAAACGTGGCAGATTCAGATGCATACTGCATGTTAATATCAGGCAACTGTAGCTGGAAATGAAGTGAAAAAGTCAATGTGTCTGAAGGGCTGCAATCATAGTTTTTGCAGAGACTCTGTTATATTTGGACCAAACTACACAACAGATCAGTAGGAAAAACTCACAGTCTACCAGGAGGGTGTCAGGCTGCAGCTGTGGGTGAAGTCTTCCATATGCTAAGCTGTCACTCATATTTTTACGTGAGGACAGAACATTCATCAGCACCTGTGAAGGATCAAAAAACAGAGTGAGATACATACACACATACAAGACCTACATAAATTATTAATTGTTATGAATAACATAGGTAATGTTATTGTTGATTGGAGAGGAGCAAACAAAACTGTAAAAAAAACTAAAAATCAATCATGGATTTTGAATCACCTGTGTGATGCCACTGAGAGCTTTCTCTCCATTGGAAGATCCAACGGATACATATGTGCCACACAAGCCAATGGCAGGCCTCACTGCTGTGGGCATCAGGAAGGACATTGGCCTCTTCCCAGGCTGGATGAGGTTATGCTACAGCAAAAACAAGCAAAAGCCATGAGGACTAACAGCAGCTACAAGAATCATTCAGTAAGAAACCAATCAATAATGCAGTTAATTAAAGAAAGACAAAGTGAATAATTACAGGGTTAGGTGATGAGCTGTTTGTTTTATTAGGCCAGGAGAAGTCCAGGATCTGGCTGTTCAAGAGGATTCCCGAAGGAGTCACTATGCCACTGCCGAATGGTTTGTTAAGAGAGCTAAAACACACAGGCGGAAAGAAAGCTGGTCTTAGTCTTCCAGTGATATCAATACACTCTGATCTCTCACTGGGATTTGCTTTACCAATGTGCCATAGCAGTTCAACTAAAGCACGCCATACCTGACGACTGACACGATGTGGTCATCTGGGCCCATGACTACGACCTGGGCAGCTGTTGCACCCTTCTCCAGGGTAAATGATTGAGTGTAATGGCTGACAGGGAAGGTCTGAGAGTCGCTGATCAACTGGCGGAGCAGGGAAGCCTGTGATTTACTTGGACAGGAAAAAAGGGCAGGGTTGAATGGAAATGCCTTACTGAATAAAGACATATTTTTAATGTCTATATATATTTAATATTTTTAAAGATCTGTACCTCAGCATCTTGGTGACAATGTCTGAGACAGAACTGTCATACATGGGGTCTCCTAGCTCACTTGCCTGGGCAAGAGCTATCTTGACAGCCTGGAAGTAAGAAAAATTACATGAAGTACTGCACTTTGCACAATACTTATGCTGTATAGTGGGGAAGCAGATGATATACTACCTCTGCAATCCAATGGTAAGTACTGTTCCTCGGCATCTGGCTGGTGATGTTGTAGCCTTCCAGGATGTTGAGAGCACTGATCAAGGCAACACCTGCATGTGGGGCCGGAGCTGCCATCACATGGTGTCCTGCAGAAACACCAACAAATCATATGACTGAAAAGGTGATGATTTCTACTGTGAAACCGAATCATTTTAGTGGCAAAATAAAATCCTATAACACAAAGAAAAACAGATAATCATTAATAATGAAACTGATGAGAATGATGCAAAAGGAAAACTGCAATAGTTGGAACATGGAACAATGTGAGGAATAAGCTTAATTTAATTACATGGCATATACAGAATGAGTGTCATGTCCATAACAATGAACAGAGAGAAAGAAGCTGACAGCTTTTCTAGCTTTCTGGTGCTAACAGAGTTCAATGTATTATTTTCCCTGCTAGTTTAATTCCTGTTTAGCTCTCATGTTGGTCTATGAGAGAATAAAAGATGTTAGACCATCAGTCAAGGCTTACATTTTTTCAACCGGAACACAACACAAAGCATTAAGATGTGCCGGCGTACACTGTACATATTGTATTTATAGGAACACTAGAAGAAACAAGAGAATGTACTTTCTGCAGAACTTGGAGTGGGATTGCACAGGCTGCAGAAAAGCTTAATGAAATGCTGGGAGCTAATGTAAACTGCATTACTGGCTTAACTTTCTACGACAGAGCGGCTGAGGGAGTATGACGAGTTGGAGAGGAAGGGGATAAAAGGATTCATACTGTGTGATAGAGGGGACACTGCTAAATGTGTTGCTGTAAAATAGTGAGACACAGTTTTTAAAAAAGACACTCTGCATATTGTATCACTCACTCTCACTCTGTCCATTAATGTTTGAAAGATGCAAAACACTCAAAGTAATTCTGATAACATCCTCAGTGAGCTCAACACTTTGCAGTTTCTGTGTGAAGTAGCTGCCACACATCTATGATTCAGATCAGGTGGGTTTTACGTTAATGTATGGCTTCTCCCCTTGCAGCTCTAACGTAAATAACACAAGAATTTACCTTGATAGGTGATCTCTGCTGGCTGCTGTAAGACCGTAGTGTAGTTTCCAAAGTCATCCTCTGTGATTACTCCACCTTTTGCTTGCACCTATTAAAAATGCATCGTGAGTCTAAATTTAAAGTTGATGAATAATTTTTGTTCTCTGCACTGCCGTCTTTAACTTGGAAATGTTACTGTAAAAAACGTTTGACGCGCAGTGGATAATAAATTCTACTTGTTTACCCACTAAACACACAAATGTATTCAGTCAAATAATACAGAGTGAATCTAAATGACAGCACGACTTCGTTTGAAGGTCAGTACTAGATTAGCTGGGTGTTACTCCCTTCTCAAAATTAAAGGACAAGGATCCTTTAAATTAAAAGAAGGACACTAGAATTTGCAACAAGAGTGCAAATGCCACAGGCTGGTGTAATTTAGGTTATGGTTCATTCATGTGCCATAACTCTCATACCCATCATGTGTAAATGATTTGATATGGCAGAATCGCAGGGTTCAAAATTCAGTTTTAGCTGAGATTGTATTGTATGTATTGTAACATGCAGCCATTTTATACAATATATAGAATAAATGATGTGCCCATATACATTTGGAATCTATAACGATCTATGGAACGATTATCAAACCTTACAATAATGGTTTTGTGAGATTATTGTAAGTAATAAACACTGTCTTTAAACATTTCCTTTAGATGACAAAATTATGAGTAGTAATTAACTGACATCATTATGTTGTCACGATCTGACAGCACTGAGTTATTACATCACCTGAGCCAAAATGTAAAAAGCCTTGGTGAAAGTACAAGAGGAACTCCCCATGGAGGCTATGCAGAATTTATGACTTCTTATATAATCATAGTTGGAGAGGTGGAAAAAAAAAACTTTATTTCTTACTGCTTCTGCCATTTCCTGCGTCAGGTTTCCACTGTAGAAGTCAGATATCCCCTTCACTGCAACAGCATCCAAGATGGCCGCTAAATCAAGACGTCTGGTGAACAGGCCAGAGAGGGGAGCCTGGCCGTTGGGGAGGAACAAATCCCGAAATGATTCTGACATGTTTTGGTCCTTAACATTAGCCAGAGCTTCAGCTAGAGAGAGAGGAAAGGCAGATGGAATCACACCTAATCTTTACATGACTGAGGCCAAGCGAGAACGCTCTTAATCACAGGAGCAGTGTCATCAGTGACAGTGACTTGACCCAGTGATTCGTACTACTACATTACACTATACTTACCGAGGTCATGCGTAACATTAAATCCATTTCTGGCCACATCTGCTGCCATGGTAACCACATCCTTCCACGGCATTCTGGGTAATTCAAATGTCATGAAAGATCGGCTTTTTAAACATTTACAAACATTGAAAAATATACACATATACTGTCAGAAGTCATTGTTTTCAAAGAGATTATGTTCCAAAATGATAATCCACAGTATTTTAGTATAATCTCCATGCACTGATAAAGCAAGTTAGTTTGCTGTGCAACATCCCCCTCAAACCAGCTGAGGGATCAGGATCATGATAATTACACAGCATCAGAGTAATTGTAGGCCGACACTCCGGCTTTTCTTTTAACACAGCTGGTGATACTTTCACCATGAGATCTCACTCATTTAGCTCTGAACGCTGAGACAAGCCACAGGCTTTGTCAGAGATGAAACACAAGCTTTTGCTACTCTTGTGTTAAAATAATAATAATATAATACGTTCTGGTCTATTTTTACTGTCAGGGTTTTACTGTCACAAAACAAAACGAACAATATCAAACAATGAGAGTGATCTCCAGAAACTAGGACCATAACTACTCATGGCACGGCCTGGGGAGAGACTGAACAAATAAAAATAGTATTATATAACAGTTACCATACCTGCCATAGAGCTGGTATGCCTGATGCATCCCACTGAGCATGCCTGGTACTCCCACCAGCAAGCCAGGCTGAAATGCAACAGCGAGAACAGAGTGCACACATTAACCACAGCACTACACAAGAACAAAAATAAACAAAAAGACAAAAAATGTCACTGTTATAATAAGGATACACCAAAACAAATGCCTTACATTTGGATCAAGGTTTGTACGCAGCATCCCCTCCTGGATGGCAGATGGTGCTGTCTCTCTGAAGTCGATGACCCTCGTCTCATTCTTACGGATGTCATGAACCAACATGACTCCACCACTAAAAATCAGATCAGAACACAAAGTTGGCTTTGTACTGATATTCAAACAAGTCTAAGAGCCTCAGTGGGAGTAAATGTTTCTCTCACTCACCCTCCAATACCAGAGGTGTGAGGGTGAACAATTCCCAAACAGAGGGCAGCAGTGATAGCAGCGTCAACACTGGACCCCTGCTTCCCCAGAACTTCAAAGCCAAGGGATGTACACTGGGCCACATCTGTCACCACTGCTCCTTGATTAAAAACCTTGCAAGAGACAGTAGAACAAAGCAGGAAGTTGGAGATAGTTGACATGCCTTTCAACTGACGTCAGTTTGTATGGGAGGGCAAAGGAGGAGCATGCAGAGCTATTTAGAATCCCATAATCACCTGTAATTATTTGACTAAAGCAACACTATTGCAACACGGCTAAAAAACAGCCCCAGACAACTCACACACAACGCTACCTGTGGGTCTCCGAAGTAGATCTGCATGATGAGAGCGACGGTGACTCCTGTGGCGAATGTCAGACAGGCTGTGATGATGACAGTCAGTCCGTCTCGCTGGCAGGCACACTCTTCTGTAAAGGGGTCTGTGGTGGTCTCCCGTAGGGATGCGATATCATGGCTAGCCAGGTCTGAAGCTGAGGAGGGGAGACGCTGGAGTCGAGCCGACTTCAGAAACAGATCAGGGTCTGGGACAAACAACATAAAGGCTTGGGCTGAACAAAGAAGAGCAGGACGACCACAATTTCTACAATAAAAACAATTCTGCTCCAATGATCCACATCCGGAAACCTCAACACACTCAAATATAATGTTTGTGGAGGGTATATTTGGTAGTAATTGTGTCTAACCTGGCTGACTCACCTGTATCTTGCTCACTAAGGACATTGTCATCATCTTTGCGTGATTTTAGGGTGTTTTCCCCAGAAAGCACGTCGTCCTCTGGCAGCCTGGGGAAACTGGTGATGCTCATGTAGTCCACTGGAGAGTAGGCACTCCCCAAGGTTGTCTCCGGATTGGCATCTTTATCCACCACACATCCACTTGGGTACCCTGCCCCTATGTCAGGAGCAGGGCTATGCATGGCTAGTGTTGAACCCTCAGTCACACACTTATCGTTATCTTTAGGGTGTGAGGGAGTTAGGCCAGGATATTCATATTCCCACTCACATCTGCTTATCAGTCACACACCTGCTACCGTCATCCACATGAAAAATCACTGTGATATACCTTTATGGACGACTAGTGTTGCCGTAGCGCTGAAGAACGACACTTATGTGATAGGATCTTTAATATCCCCTTATATCACAATTCTCCTGCAGGGATTTGTAGTTTTTCTGAAGCACCCCCTACTACAAGATACTTAGAGAATATTTCTGATAGGCCAAGACAGGGATGAGCAGCTCCGATGATGATGCATTTTTCCCAGTCATGTAGGCTGTCACCTGCAAGAGATATAAAACCACACAAGTCAGCTAGCTTTAAAATTTCCTTCGAGTCGCAGACGACAGCGTATCCTCGCACGGAAATTGCATACGCATTAGGCTGGACAAACATAAGACTACGGCAAATATTGACATGCGACACAACGTCAGCCTCCGCCTGACTATGGCGCAGAAAAAGCGCTAAACTAAAGTGATATCCGAGTTTAATTTAAAACAGCACAATTACCGTTGAAGACGGCAGCACAACCCGCGAAGTGTTACCCTGCGTGTGCCGTCCACAAGCTAGCTGACGCATCTTTCTGTTAATTCTTTACAAACGTGCGGCTACATAGAGCTAACAGGCGAGGCTAATCTTACTCACCTTTGTCGGGAAAATACGTGTAGTCAAATAAAAACCATCGTAGACGGTGTTAATGCAGTTTTTTTTTTTTAAGAGCACAGGTGAGGTGAGGGGAGTGTAGCTCTCCGTCACCAAGACTACAAGAGCCCCTGAAATACGACGCCACACAGCAAGGAAGCTCGTTTCATATTACAGCTCAGGACAACCGGTATGACTTGTCGGGGAAAAGCCGGCTGGAATTTAAGAACCAGAATTTGGGTGTGACACGAAGACCGAAAGCAAACAGGAATGATTTAAATGTCTAATTTGCCAATGAACATTCTTAAATTACACACAGTCACTGAAGAAATGTGGCCGGTGGCTGTGTTGGCGTCTAGGCACCAATATCAGACTGACTTCACAGGAGGGAAACGACCAAATCCCCTTTACAGCACAGGTGCTTCATGCCATTTCCCATCCAGTATAATAACAGTGGTCTTTGGGACAAATCCCCAAGGACACAGACTGCAGGTCTATCTGTGAGTATTTGTGAAATGGGTAGACAAGTTATAGCAAATGGTAGTTCTGCTCCAATTACTTTTCTTCCGTCCTGCCCATGAAGCCTTATTCTTTCCTTGTTCCTCCACCTACTAAGTCAATCTGCAGAAGTAGGATAGATGTTATGGTATATTTGGCTCATTTACACCTTATGCCGCCACTGTATATGAAGCGTCTACATCACATGTCTCTCTTTGTCAAACATTTTAAGCCACCATAAGTCCATGTTGTGCATAATAATACGTACACTTTATTACCACACTCATCTACTCACCTCCTCCCTTTCTTGCATAGTGTAAACATCCAGTGCAGGAATGTAACACAGTACACTTACTCAGATACTTTGGCCAACTTCAGAACAATTTTGAAGTACTTGACCTAATTTTGTGACTTTTGCTGCACTACATTTCTGTTTGACAGCTACAGTTACTTTGACCAGCTTGCAAAATTTGGTATATTGTTCAAGGTTTATCCACCTAAATAAATGTGAACTATTTCCAATTAATGACGTCTTGACCGTACCTGCTAATGCATCAGAAATAATTAGCAAATAATGCAGTAATCACTGGCAAGTACACTCTTAAAGGCTTGCTTTTACTTTAGTACAATTTACAAGACTTAAACTTTCATTGTGGTGCTGCTACTTTTACTTGAGGCATCTGAATACCACCACCGACAATAGATCACATACTTTTTGATCTAATCCCATTCCTTCCTTCTCTCCCACAGGAAAATAATGACACAAGATTCAGGTGTTAACCTGAGTATTTATTGTTGTTGTTTTTTTTTTGGCGGGTACCTGTGTTTTCTGAATGGATGCTGGAAAACCCATCCGTTGATTTTTGCATAGGTCTTGCCTGTCAGTGGACAACTGTCCACTTTGGGGATGGAAAAATCAGTACATCACAAAAACCATGCAGAAGTAGTGAAAGGCACAATCACCATACTGTAGATATCAGATACACCAAATTTTATATGTCTATATATTTCATTTTTATGGGGGGAGGGGTGTACTAATTGAGATGTAACATGGGCGAAACCCCAAGTGTTTATAAGCTGCCATCATTTCAGGGCACAACATAAAACATATGAAACTCCCCAGACATTCAGCGCCTTTCATTTAAAACATCCTATCGGTGAACAAGTGTTCTAATAACTATATGGGAAAATACAAGCATATTCTATTGTATTTTTATAATACATTTAATTTCTTTTTATATATATATATATCTATATATATATGAACTATCTGTCTCCTGCCTCATCCTTTCCCTTTCCACATCATATAAGCTTGACACACCTGGTGACCACTCCCTCTCCCCATTGTTAGATGACTTTCAGTCTTAAACCACACCTTTCAATAATCACACACACCGTACTGAGAACACATTTCCTTTTTACATGACACAGGCGAGAAAGGAAGAAATGAAAAAAAGGAAAACAGGACAGGTTTGTAGCAGCAGATGGTTATCTATGGTGAGCTTTACATTTTGCATGCACCCACACTTCCACCTGTGATCTCTTATTATTACCCTGTTTCACTCTGTATGTACAATTTTCCAACAGGCAAACCAAATTCAATCTCAGAGACACAATCAGTTAGAATACAAAGCCCTGGGCAGCAAGGAAGCCCACATAGAGATCACTATGTGTGAGTGTGTGTGTGCATGTTGGACTCATCACCTCAGCTCCATCTCCTGCACCATTCAGAGGAATCAACAGGACACATAATTGTCATCCTTAAACAGAAAAAAGGATCATATTCATAATTCTATCATTAATTAACAGATATTAACAGATTTCGAATAAAACAGTCATTTATAGGATTATTGGCAGAAATGAAAAATTTGCAGTATGTGATTCTTTCTTATCTAGAAGATCTAAATGAGACGAGACATTTCTGCTTTCCAGACAATCAAAAATGAAGCCACTGACTCTCAAGCTGTCCTTTTGAACACACCAGTACAGATCGTACAAAAAGCATTGTACTGTATCCTCACCAGCATCCATACAGCTAGTGCTGTGCTAAGTGGACCCTCTGGAGGGCAGTGTTTGCCTATGGCACATCAACTCTGAGTCTAGTGCTGTTCACATCTCAAAGAGATGAGACTGAAGTTGGGGCAAAGACACCACTTTTGGCCACTGAAACGCCCTCTTGATTTGATAACGAGCACAGAGGTGAGGCAGAGAGAGGATTCTCATTAATCCCATTGGACACAATGCTGTGGACACAAGTCCTGAGAGGCTTTGACATCTACCGGAGCGTTATAAATTGTTTCTGTAATATTTACAAGACAAATAAATGACCATTATTCATGTCTTTTTAAAGAGTTTCTAGCATTTAACGTGTCAGTACAGCTTCTCACACACAATTTGAATCAAAAACAAAAAAGAAAAGAAAAACAAAATATCACAAAAGAAAAAACAAGCACACAGCACGCCGCTAAAACGTCGACTCACAAAATGTATGACAGTGCAAACTTACATCCATGTCTCAAATAATTTACAAACATTAGTATACACTTCAGCACCATTGTTTACTATTGTTGTTGAATACATATCAGTAAGCTTGATCTTTAAGTGGACTCTGTTAGTGCTGGATGTGCGAATGAGAAAGGGACAGACAGCGATGGAGTAGATGATAGAAAGCGATGGGTTGCACATCCATAAGCAAGATGATAGCGTTGTCCTGGGCAGTCAGTGACAATGAAAGGAACTGATGTGCCAATAGGTCGCACTTTCTTTTTGGTGTTCTCATGGATAACGTAAGTTCACAGCACACACTGTGGATGAAAATGGCTCATGTGTGCTGGGCACATTGCTTTAGTTTACAGACCACACATTTAATGATCAATACGCTGTGTATGATCCGCAGGGAGCAATTTCTTTTTGTTTGTTGTCTTTAAAAGCCAAACGTGTACTTTGTCTTTGTCTGACAGGAACAAGTTTTCTTTCCTGTCTCTGGTGGAAGCATGCAGAGGGAGAGACTAAAATAATGGTACAATTTATGGGACAAAATGAGCAGAAAACAACAAAACAAAATAAAGAGTTGCCATCAATACCGCTCTGCACTTACTATAACCTGCCATACCCTGCAACCCAAAAGCAAGTCCTGTATGCTTTCACCTCATTCATACTCCCTATCAATATGTCTATTTATATATTTGTTATGGGTGCCCATAACACAAATCTTCATGTTCACAAAAAGAAGGTGCCTTATTCCTCATCCAGAGGAACAGATTAAATATGCAAAACAAGGGCCGCCACTCAGAGGGTTACATCACACTTCCCTATGACCATTTCATCTTAACCACATTCCTTTTAACACTAGAGTAATGTGGTTCTAATTCATCGTGACATTGCTTTTTACTCTTTACTCTGTTTTGCTCAGGCTGTCACCATCTTCTACTTGCTCCCATCCTCCACAAAGTGAGAAGAGAGAAATATCACAACATTTATTTCCTATGATGAAACGGGTTGCTCGTGTTTCCTCGCCTTTTACTTTTTTTCTTTTTTTTTTTTTACGTTGAATGTTGACAGACCAAACTGGAGAGGAACAAACGCCTTGTGATTTTCCTCTCTCACTCATCACACACGGTATATCCTTCCACCTTCTCTGAAAAAAAAAAAAATCACCTGCACAATAAAGCTTTAAAGACATAGGCTTAACTTGTCTCTTTCTTGCATTGTTTCCACCAGAAAAGTCTCAAAGTACACACGGCTATTTAAATTTCCAATCATTATGTCCAAATTTAACAACTATTTCAGGGATTTAATTGTTAAATTTATATTTAAAAAAACATGCCTTGATAAAAAGTGACAGAAAAAAGAATATTTTACTAAGATAGGAGAAAAAATCAGCATCAATAGAGTTAAGCTTTTAGTAGTTTTTCAGACATTATTGTTACGAAGTATAACCTGTATAAATATTTTGAAGACATTTTTTTTGTTGTTTGGATACTGCAATGGACAATAACTATAATAAAAGTCTACACAGATCTACTCAGAGGGCTTGGTTCATAACAGCAGAATGGGGCATAAAACTACCAGGTGGAGTCAGTTTGTGGCTTAGCCAAATCAAAAAACCTACTGATCTACTGGTATCTGAGTTTAATATGATATAATATGCAGAAATGAAATCAAATATGCAGTGAGTGAATACATTTAATCTCGGGTGTCTTGGAGTTGACGATGCACTACTAATGCCCTCAGAGTAAACGATGCCCCCTGGTTGCTGGGGAGTTTAGTGGCAGACGTTGCGCTTGCTGGGCTGGTGAAGGAAGGTGTTTCTGGTGTGAGCTGCATGGCGGGGGACCTGCTCCCTGGTGAGGTTTTGGCGCTGGATGCGGTTGCGGCCCAGATGGCGCCGCTCGATGCGGGCTTTGCTACGCTGGACCCTGGCCACTTGGGTGACCTTGGCCAGAGCTCCAGCCTGGGCAGCTGCTCCACGGCTCACCCTGGTGGGCATAGTGCTGCGGGTGGCGGGGGCAGCAGCTGGCTCGACCACTCTGCTGCAAGGGCAGAGAAAAAAATGTGAGAATAGGTGTTATTGTTGTGATAGTCGTGCTGATGCTGAAAAGGCAGGTGAAGGTCAAGTGTAGCTTGCATAAAGAGTGTGATTTGTTACCTCACGCTGCTCGCCAGGCTGACAATGCTTTCCTCTCCCAGCACAGACAAGTTGCTGTTGGAGACCATGGACAAGTTGTTGGAGGAGACGTACACAGACATGCTGGGATGCTCGATGAGCAGGTCCTCCATTGGGCTGGCCTCCGCTGTGGCTCCCTCTGCAGTGAAACAGGGGGGAGGGGTGACAAACCAGCTCTCATCCATGCTGCCTCTCTCTGGGCCTGCCCTACTGCTACCCCCACTGCCCCCACACTCACTTCCAGAGCCAGGAGACATTGACGGGGTGGAGGAGGGCGTGGACAGTCTGGCCCGTCTCGGCAGGGTCACAGGTGTAGTGGCACCCAAGTCTGACGGGCTAGCACTCGGACAAGACAGCGGGTCTGATGATGCTACAGCACCTCGTGCCCGACCTTTATGTGTTCTACGGCGCTTGAGAGGCGCGTGGGGAATGGGGGCCGGGCATTCAGTCCTTGTATGTGTGTCCTGATGATTTGATTGGTTACTATCTGGAAATGATTGTGCAATCATTGGGGCTCCCATCTCATCCTCCGCCTGCATCATGCAGTCAGATTCTTTTGAGCACATGGCAGCGATGACATCGGGGATGAGACGGCCAATAAAGACAGATGTTTAAGGTAGGAGGTTGCAAAAATGATGCAAATGTGGCAGATTTTCAAAAAGCCATGCGGGATGAAGGGGGCAATTTTTAAGGGATCACATACGCACGCGCACACATACCAGTGTGGGGAATGTAAGGGTGTTTAAAAAAATTGGAGGAGGGGAAGAAGAGGGGGTAAGGAAACACAAAACATAAAAGAGTCACATCATTAGTTGTGTTGACCCTCTAAGGTTTTGATTATGTCATTGACATAATGTTTGTCTTGACTCTGCTGAGAGGCACTTTTGATGTTTGGTTGGCTTCTGAACACACACCAAAGCAAAATTTCATACTCAGTAATTGCCTTTGTCATGATTGAGATCATAAACAAAGAGGAAGGAGATGTACGTTCACAGAGAACTATGCGTTTCCATCTTCAGACAGACAACAGTGTTGGTGTGGCAGCCATTATGGGTGAGCATCAGTGTAGTTGAACCACGCCCCGACTGATTCTTCACCTCACCCCATCATCCCCATCATCACTTCTACTGTTAGTAGCATATGCATTCAAGAGAGAACAGAAGCATTTCTCAGCTACCTAAATCACATTTTTAGAATTTCATAGTTTGGTGTGGCAAACCACCACTGCACATCCTCTACTGAGACTCACCAGGCAGGTTGACGAGCATCCATCCCTCCTCGTCAGCCTCCGTCACACAGGGGTTGGGTCCCTTCAGCTCAGCTGCCACCTCTTCTACCTCCCCAAACAACAGGTTGCTCAGACGCTGGAACATGACTGCCTATATTATCAAGTATTGATGACTCAGGTGCTTTTTGTTGTCCACAAAGAAAAAGCTGTAGCTGCCTTTTTGAATTTCTTATTTGTGTTTATGTATCACTTGTTGCTGTTTTATGCAATTCTTTATCAGAATTCTTGAGTCTCTTTTTTCGACTGAAGCCCTTTGCTGGATCTCGGTTTTGATAAACAGGACTAGACAGGCTTCTTTAGTGCAAATGTAAGGTTTCACTTGGTTCGGAGCAAAGGCCTAGACAGAGAGAGAGAGAGAGAGAGAGAGAGAGAGAGAGAGAGAGAGAGAGAGAGAGACGGGGGTGGTTAGTGGTAATAAGAAGATTAGGTGCAACACTGCCAACACATTTTCTTAAAAAAAGACATCTATAAAAAAGGAGAAGTCACATATTAGGTTAATTTCCTACTGCTTTGTCAGGGTACATTAGATAAGCACAATAAGTGAGCAATGTGTGTGGTAAGACCTCTCTCAGGGATATTTCAAGGCACACTGCAACAAGTTGGAGCCATTTTCTGGCCTCAAACCTCAAAAAGCATTTATATTATAATGGAAGGCAAACACAAACAATGGGTCTTTAAAACAGGTTTCCACTTAAACATCGCTAGATGGCTTGCATCTTAGATTAGGAAAAACTGGAAATGGTATTTGTTTTAAAAACCTACATTAATTGAGTTTTTGGTCACTTGGGGGCAGAGCAACAAGCTGTAAAAGCACAACACTGACCTATTGTCAATTTATAAAGCTCATATGACAGATCTGTTAGCCCAGAGTTGCATATTTACACATCCAGGAGATGTTTTACCTCTGTTTTGGTCTCCACCAATTCTTCAGAGAAACATCAGGCTCTTCTCTATCTGCTCTTTGCTCCACAATGTTCTCCAGTTATTCACTAACTTTGTGCTTTTTCACTGATAACATCTGTCTGCTGCATCCAGAAACAATGCTGAGGGGAGTGGCACTAAGAATTAACCTAAACAGCAAAGTTGTATGCCAACAGTGACCTAAAAGACGCTAAAACACATAGTAATTTGATCCGTTGTTAATATAAAAATATTGATTATAGCAGCTTTAAAACTTGATGACAATGCAACAATTTCAGGTTATTCAATGGGCTTTGAAGGGGTCAAGCACAACAGTTAAGACTGTTCAACCTAGACCCAGTGTGTAATGTAAAAAAATGAAAACTGAGTCATGAGATTTCAATCTGGCAGTGACTATACAGTACATCCGGTGTATAAAATTATATATACATTTAAACTTTCACTTGCTGATGACCTAAACTATGAATAAACTGTGGCTGAGGAACACTGAGCTACAGTGGGTGGTAATACATAAAAATGTGTTTTATGAAGAAATAAATGCAAGAAGCTGGTAGACAATAGCTGCACTCCCCTCCCCTGTGAAATTTAGGTAACCAATCAGCACAACCTCAGGACAGATGGACAGGCCAGAGAGGACAAGGAGGAGGAGGTGGAAGGAGGTGACAAAAAGAGCCACAGTGTCACTCAAAGTGTCAAGTCAAACAAAGTGAGCAAGCACAATGTTAAAATGCAAAGAAGGACAGAGTCATTAGAACAGAAGGTACTGAAGCAAAGGACAAGTGCCTGACCTAACTGTTAACATGATGATGTAATGTTGAACAGATGTTTGAACAGCCATCGCTTACATGACAAACCCCTACATGTTCAAAGGCTGACTTTTATTTACTTAAACTGTGTGAGTGCAGAAGGAGAGGCTGAAGTGATAACCTCTGCCAATTCTTCTGCAACTTGCTGACACACTTAAAGATTTCTCTTTAACTGTAGGTTAGATTGATTTCTTATTTTATGCTTTTATTAATATATTCATTTATTTGCACTCTATCATACCCTTTTTCAGTCCATCTGTTTGACGCAAAGCCTGATCTGCCTTTCTCATGGAAATCCAACACCCGCTGCTGACATTCAACTATTTCATCAACTAAACGAGTAGATCAAGAAATGGCAGAGGTTAATAATAACGAAGGAGCACAGATTAAAAGGTGAAGCAAAGTGCAAGATTTCTATACAGAGTTAAGAGACATGGAAGAAGATATGCATGGATGCTTGTTGGGAAACTGACACTTTTTATCCTTATTTGGAGAATCACCACGGCCACCAGGAACAGAGGGAACAGACATCCTAATTGCAACCATACAGTACATGCTCCTGAGATTTGTTATGTCACATGAAATAATAATCATTTTAACAAATATGGTCACTGTCTAGGAGACGGTTGACATGGGTGTATGCTTAAAATAGCAAGAGAGAGTGAGAGACAAATGAACAAGGGGAGAAAACGGAGCAAATGGTTGCAAAGCTAGAAGCCTATTTTCCAAAAAAAAAAAAAAACTACTCTACTCTGGGTTGCATGAGTTCATTTTGACTCACTTCTAGGTCATGTGTTAAAATTCCTATCTGGTGAATTAAATAAGAAATGGCTGGTGGTTGTCATATTTTGGGGATTTCGCAAAGGAAATCCAAAAAGACACTATGGACTGAGTCTGAACTGAAGCACTGCAGTCCTTCCTCAACACTGAGATTGTTTTAATGCATTCCTGCACTAACAGAAACTTAAGTCATGAGACTGTGACGAATAAATCCAGATAAACAAAATTTTGGTCGTGATGCCTGAGGGTCGCTTTGCATAAGGTGTGGCAGATATCCCGCAAAAAAAAGGAAAAAAAAAAAACATTCAGTATGGATCACATGCAGCACTCCTGTGATAAAACACTTTTATCAGCATGGTGGCCTTACTGCCAGCTAATTCAGGCCTATCTGACTGGTGTAAATATAGCTATTGATGCTGCTAATAGAGCAAAAAGAACCACCACTGATATGGCTCCTGGAAGAGGAAGCTCATGATAATATGGCATATGTTGTCTAAAAACATTATCTAACATCTGCCATCCATTAACACAAGACATTAACATGTGAAAACTTTTCCATGTGAGGAAGCAGAGGGACAAATGTACAGCATTTGTTTGAAAACTTGTAGTCAAGACAGTGTTAGCATGCTGCCATGTTAGTCTGGCTGTCCGCTCTGTCTAATTCAGTCCTCTAACCTCTTCTCTTTTTAACAGTCCGCTATTTTACTTATTAGTCCGGATTGCAGCTACATTACAGTAAGTTTATTGTGGCATTAATTAATGGTGGATGTGTGAGGAGCTATCTTGGTTATTTATTATCTTGTACATATGAATTTGATAGGACAGTCTGCTTTATTCTATTTTTGGAATGCCTTTGTAGCATCTGGACAGGGACAACAGATAAGAGTGTTTACAGTACTTTTTTCCCCCTTGTTGATCAATGAGCCATGTTCCTGACAAATAAACCTAGAAAGCAAACTGTAACAAGTAAAAAGAGTTCAAGAATAATCTGAGAAATCTGACAATTTAGCAAGACTAAACCTAAGTTACCTGAGGATATAGCTCAAGCCTGCACACTACAGCAGAGAGCTGTCGCCTTATTCTTATATGGTCATCAGGAGCGCTGACAGGTCTTATTTTGTGTATTTATTCAAATGCCACACCATAAAAAGATTTTGCAGGCAGAACTACACAACCTAACATATTAAGTATGGATTTTTTTTTTTTGGACATTGGTCTTCCCCCCCCCAAATAAATAAATAAATAAATAAATAAATAAATAAAAATAGGCGGAGTGGAGCCGGATGGGAGGGGACTCACGGAATGAAAACAAGACGCCTGTGACGTCTTGCATACGTCACTGACGCTGACGGAGAGGTTCCAGCCTACTTCGCGACCGGAGGAAAAAAAAAGGGATCTGAATGGCAAACATAGCGAAAATGTAAGATATCAGAACCGCGTAGATGCGACATATATGGATTGTTCCGTCTTATCTGCATTTTGCAACGCTATGCGAAAGAATCCATACGAGAACGGGTGCTATTGTCGACAGTTATGGCCCGGAGTTGAAACCCATTGACGCTATGAAAAAAAATCCTCACAGCAACAATGTTTACATCTGAAATACACAAAGATACCCTTAAATTAATGGAGCCAAAATAAAATCGGCTTCAGACTGTCGACGGCCGACTGGCCGAGAGAAGACAAGACTTCCAGCAGAGGATCCAGGTTAAACATGAATTATCCGTATAAGCTGCACAGCTGAAGGGTCAAAGCAATGACAGTTGTGGCTCAGCGACACAGCAAGAAAGACATCGACTGGATGGGCCACTGGCAGCACAATGACACTGTTATTTCACAGAATAACATGAGTGGCTATTTTTGCAGAAAAGCGAAGCGTACAAGGTCCGCCTCCCAGAAAAAAACATCAACATCCGCCATCGACTTGACTCCACATCAGCATTTGGTGCAGTTTACAAAACGACTGCTGGCGTCCTCTAAGATGTATTCAGGCTGGTGTCATTTGCGGGTTAGGACGTCGAATCGACCTAAATAAACCGCTTGATTTGTCCTGCTATACTGCTATCAAATCCAGGCTATTTTTGACCTAATAATAGGTCATTACGGTGCAGCCACAGGCAGCCCATGAAACGAGTCTGTGGCAGACAAAGCTGTGTTACTCTACAACAATTTCACGATGGCTGATTTCTGATGGATATTTCTGTAGATATGAGGAATGCAGCCATTTCACTGACAGAGACAAATGTAGCTTGACACTATTTAGGACACACTGACACAAAAACACACCAAGTATCAGGTTTAAAGCAGTAAAGTAAAGAGTGGCTTACCTGCCTTTGCAATATTATTCAAGTTGTAAACGAGATCTCACACACAGTAGAAACGACAACAATTCTTAAAGCATAGCTTTAGATTTTCTTTAAGTGAGGTAGCTAAAACACCATTATACAAAAATAAAAGGCTTTCTTCTTAGAAGAAGGGCTTCGTGTAAAAATATTACACTGATGTTTTCAGATCATAACATCTGCAGCTTTTTCCCCCTCCTCTCTATTTTTTCCGCTGCAGATTTTCCTCCTGTTTATTGCTGCCTCCAGCTGATCCTCGGATCAGAATGTAGAGCGTACAAAACAGCTGATTGTGAGATCACAATACGATCGTCCACGCCCCTTTCCCCGCCCACACCGAACAAACCAGCCAATCGGAATATTACACAAGCCACAAGCCGGGCCTCTAGGTAACAGGGTGGGGGCTGGGCGAGAGGAGCTGTCAACCTGCACCCAGATGGAAAAGGGGACTTCATTTAGAGACTGATCCCTGATCAGGTTCTACTTTCAGCGTCGATGCAGTTTGGAGTCAGGGCTGGGGGATGGTAAACTGATCCTGAGTCTGTGCTCGAATAGCTTCAAATACAAGCCTTCTACAACAAGAAAAGATGAAAATCTGATGACAGCAAAAGTGATTAAATCGTCAGCTTAGTGGTTAATTAAATGCATCCAGTTACAGAAAGAAGAGAACAGAAGCTGCTGCAACTAACATGTTATATGAACTCCTGAGCAGACTTTGGACCACAGGCAGAGCAAATTCTTTCTCATCAATGTCCGTATGTTGTATATATTACACTATGGATGCTTATTTATCTGAAATGTTAGGCTACATCGTTTCATTTCACTTCAGTGTATACTTTTCACCAGGCGCTCACCATGAATGAGACAAGGCAATCTCCTTTCCATATCCTCCTCTTGTGACAGAGTTACAAAATTAATCATTCACTCAAACAAATGCTCATGGCATCCTTCAACATTCAAATAATTTCAAAGTCCTAGGGCACAAACAATCTTAGCTTTTCTTGTTCAATGATTGCTGGTGATGTTACTTTAAATTTCATTTGTAAATAGACCTCTTTCCCCTCCCCCTCAATATCCATCTTTTCGCTTTGCCTTGGTGGGGGAGGACCTCCACGTGCCACTCAACCTACACCAGCCAATCAGATGTGAGTTTTCTGAATGCAGCATTTGAGTAACCAATGAGCTGTGGAGAAGTTTTGAAAACCCCTGGTGGTCACTTCTTCATTCTGCAGTCTGTAAAGCTTTGAGAATACCCAGTGTCTCTTATTCCTGCAGATTGTGCAGACTGGTGTTGATATAACTGTGTGTGTGTGTGTGTGTGTGTGTGTGTGTGTGTGTGTGTGTGTGTCTAGGTGAGAGATCATTTTGCGTTTGGATGAAGTCTGTCAAATTTGGTGCAGAATACTCAACTGTACTTTGTTTTGTTTACATCCCACAGTCACAGCTTGCTTGTGTTTATGTGCATGAATGAGTGTGTGTGCATATGTGCATGTTTGTGTGGTATGCACTAGCATGCCTCCGGGGATTATTGTGGAAGAGGGAATTCTTTCAGTAAAGCTGGCAACATGCTACACTATTTGTAGCTTAATTATCTCCAAAGTCTGGCCATGATGGCTGGTTTTCAGTCCACTCTGGACTGGAGTGGTCACTCAGGCAGTCTGCACAGATCAACCTGTACTCTAAATGGATTTGGGATTCCTCTGTCCTCACTCCCAACTGAAACTTAGCCCAGCAGGAGCCATCATGTTGATATCAATCATATTTAATCTGCACAACTGGACCCATCTCAAATTTGAGAGCAGTCCTGTAGTTTGACCTGATTAATGGCAGATATCATAATTACGTTAAATTATGACATACGATTTGATGACATAATGATATTATCTATTACATCTGAAAGAAATATGTGATGCGAGTTTAAGTCGGTTCGCAATCCTGGTGCATCTCCTCGTAGACACCCTCTTGACCAAAGATCCTGTTGATTATTTTACATCTATAAGGTTATCTTGAAATGATTTACTTCATTATACAAATCTGATTTTGTGATGTATTTGTGTGATATGCTTTCTGTTTGTTCCTCCTGGCCAAAGAACAGTTCAGAAGATACTGTAGTTATTGGATACAGATTGTAAAACACCTATACTGACTAAAGTCTACTTTTCACTGACTTTGAGTGAAGTTACTAGGGATTAACAGAGACTGGGTGTGTACTTCAGCATTTGGCAGTGAATGTAGGATTACAGCGTTGCATTTCACTCAGTTTGTCATATCATGTTTTATAATACATGTGAGTGTGCATGTGAATAATCTGGCCTGGCTGTTCAATAGTATGTCTTGGACGCAAATCGAAAACAAATGAACCACACCTAACAGGGTTGTGTCTCCAGATGTCTGTGTCTCATACACCAGACACCTTTGGACGCTACTTTTTCTACCATAGACTTTGTCATGTTATTACCATGGCGGTGAGAGCTGATAGCAAGAGTCCAGCACAGCATGAGCTTTCTAAAGGCACGATGATAAGGTTTCAGCCTATACAGTTACCAGGTGCTAGGCAACTCACACACACACATACGTAAGTATGCATATTCACCCCACAGTGATGATGATATCCACACCCTGGTAACACAGCAGATACAAACATTTAGCAAGAACGCTTTGTGCATCTGTGCTTGTGTTAATGTTTGTGTTCTTAAACTAATCAACAGAAGTCACAGTCCTGGTGGAACTTGTTATGTCATGTCCTTGCAGCATGTACTGCCATGTTGTGCACAATGGATACAAAAAGATGCTTGTAGCAATTATCCTCTAACAGATGTGATCACAACCCCATCATTCACGAATAACCCGGCCATGAGTGCTCTGCTGCAAGGATGCAGAAAGAGGAGACGTGGTGGTTTTCACTTGTCTGCCTCTTATGTTTCTTTTTATCCAGAGCTGCCAGAGCTTTCAATGAAGTTGCCTGGCTTCAAAGGATTCCCACAGTTTCTCAAGCTCATTGGAGAAATAGGTGAGAGGTCACAGCAATGTCTCTCTCTCTCTCTCTCTCTCTCTCTCTCTCTCTCTCTCTCTCTCCCTCTGTGTCTCTGTGTATGTTCATGTTCATGAACGTGCCATGCAGCTCTTGTTCAACAGCATGCCTATCCTTGCCCCGGCTGACACTGCTAACTAAGGCATGCAGAGGGCTTCTATTTTGTTTGTGGTTAAAGGCCGAGGTGTGGCGATGGACAAGTTGACTCAGAGGTCCGGCTTGCAGCGTGTGTTAACGCTTGAAACAGACAGTAAAGTGACTTGTTTGGGAGAAGCTATTTGATTTGACAGCTCATCCCTTCTCTCAGTGGGGACAAAACAGATCCTGAGGGGGGGGTGGTGCATGTAGAAGGCAGTGCTAACACAAGTTCAAACAGGCCTCTCGTGTTTTTTGTTTGTTTGTTGGTTTGTTACAATATTCTGTTGAAAGACGTTTCTGTGTTTGATCATCACACTAGCGTGTATGTCTGTAGGGGTGCATTTGAGACAGAGAAACTGTGAGAACATGGAAAGAAAAGGATAATACCAAACATGTGTAAACCATTCTCCCCTCCCTCTGAGCAGGCATGATTTTGTTGATAAAATTTAATGGATCACATATAAATTACACAAACTCGAACTTGAAAATTTTGTGTAATGCTATTGTTTTTAGATGGCTTCCCGTATGACCTCACTGACCTCCTTTTCGTGTGCTTGGCAGCCTTTATTTTGGTGCCTCTCTGTGCTCGCTTCTCTCAGGCTGATCTGCCCCTGCATAGCTGGCTGCTGGTAGATGATAAGATGGCAGCCCCAGAGGAGAGTAGGTCAGACCTTCTTCCTGCGTTACCACCACCTTAGCAGCAGCAGCAGCACCATATAGTACGACACAGTGGAGTTGTTCAGGTTGCGGATCTCTATACAGTTACAGTTCTCTATATGGTTTTAAGTTTTTTTTTTTTTTAAGAGTTAGATGAGAAGATCAAACTCTCACGTCTGTGCACTAACCAGGGAGCTGGAGCAAGATGGTGGTTAGCTTATCTTAACGACTAGAAATTGGGAGAAACAGCAAGTCTGGTACAATTTAAAAAAAAAAATAGAAATAAGCCTACCACCAGTTTATATTTAACACATTTTATCTAGTTTATGTAATCTGTACACAAGACAAAATATAACAAGACTCAACCTTGTCCCAAACTGTTAACTCATAGTCCTTAAGAATTAACGTTTGTCATTACTCAACACCACACACCCACTGAGCATACAGTTAGGAGCTAGCATGCTAGCTAATTATTGTCTCATCTGTGGCCTGATAAACAGTAAATTAATCAAATTCATTGCTCTGTTCTGCTGTTTTCCAAGCTACTGTAGCTGTTATATTTCGAGACCGCATCAGCGAAAGGTTGCTAAAACACCTGGCTGCTCAACACCAAAAAACAAAAGCAAAGCATATAATCCCCTGGATAACCACATCTTGTTTTTACACTTGCTTTGTGCATACCTGTTTCTTCCTGTTTGCAGTTTGTGTGTTAAGATAATGGATTTGTGGCTGTTGCTCCACAGTTACTGCACAGACATGAGAGTGTCATCAATCTTTGCATCTAACACTGGTAAAGGGATCGATACCTGCGTCTACATCACCATCTCCACAATACACACTTTGACAACCGTGGCATGGACAGACCTGAACATGCACCATGTCTAGATTCATGAATTTCACAGGGTAACATGGAAAAACAACATGTGTTCATGCAATTCATGCAGCTGTTGCCAAATGAACATGCAACTATTTGGACAGTTGATTGTTTTATGACACATTTCAAGCAAAGATTACAATAATCTGCTGGTTTCATGTTCTCATATTTGATGATTGGCTGCTTATGTTTGACTTGCGGAAACTGCGATAGGTGTCTTCACTATTTTTTGTGATAATTTCTCGAAAAAATGATGAATTGAGAAAATAATCTGTAGAATATACTCCTCAAATTGAGGCTATAAAATACATCAAAAATACATCAGTATTAACAATTGAAGTAGAATGTATAATTATCACTAGCGGGGGTCATTCTTCTGCATAATTAGCTCTTCCGCATGAATACTTTCCTGTTAATATGCCATCCCCTTTTGGTAGGCTGCTGTCCACTGTAACGTCTGGAGGTCTGTGGCCTTAGATAAAGAATTTCTCTCTGCATCTCATATTGCATACAGCCTGTCTGTACATGCTGCCCTCACCAGTACTCAACAGTCCCAAGATAACCCTGCTCCACACACATAACACTCATCTACTATTCCTTACTCAGCACAGGCTCAAGATGGTGGGCTCCTGTCACCAATCCAAACTTACACAACAACAACAACAGAGCTGATATCAACCAGTGTCCCCCCGTCCTCCTGGGAGACCCTTCTGCAGGCCAGTGCGTTTCACTCTGCAGACAGAGGGGGAAGGTGTTCGTCTCTCACCCTTTCTCTCATTCTTTCCTTCCTGTTCCCTTCTTCATCTCTCCTTAAGCCCCCATGCCACGCGTGCATCCCATGGGTCTGTCCCTACAAGGCTTAAGCAAACAGGGCCTGGAAGTGGTGTCCTTGGCAAGGGTGTGCTGATAAACACAGCATGAGTGAGGACAGGCTGTGCTCTCCCGAGAGGGGTGGCTGCCCCTCATTCACGCTCCCCTGGAGGATGAAACATAACGAGGGAGCTATTTTAAATTCCTCAAAGGATTAGGGTACCTTGGGTGGTATGAAGGCACTGAATTTTGGAAAATATGATGTCCGTTCATGTCTCTGTCTGTCTTTCATGACATTTGTTCTCGTCCACACCAATATGTCCCAAGTTAGCGTGGGAAGAAGAGGAGTCCCTTGCTCAGATGTGACCCCTAACTAAAACCAAAACATGACCTGCAGACCAAAAATAGCACCAAGCAAGACTTAAATCAAAAAATACTGAGCTACAAATGCAGCCGCTTCTTCTCCATTCATTCACCCTGACGTCAATTCAGTTCTTGTGTTTACAAACCAGCACTATAAACAGTTGAGTCTCTTGGGATGGAGTGTTTTGGCCCTTTTTAATCTATTCTAAAAAAAAAAAAAAAAAAAAAAGAGGCACTCTTGAACCAAGGTAATTTACACGCATACACACACGGACAAATATAGTCCATAGGGCTGGGTCAAGGGTTGAAACCAGGGTAAACGAGAGACCTGGCGTTACATAACTTGGCCTCAGTCAGGACAAAAATATTTCGCTCAACTTGTTTCGTCTCCCATTACAGGGTTAAATGCGTACAGCCTTGACATGTGCCATCATTTAAATGCGCTCGTAACACCGTGTCGTAGCAAGAGGGGATGTAGCTCAGTGGTAGAGCGCATGCTTTGCATGTATGAGGCCCCGGGTTCAATCCCCGGCATCTCCACTCTTTTCGCTTTGTATTTTCCTCCGGTTCCGCATGTTCTGATAGTACAGTAATCACACGATTTAGTATCCGAGGTGTGTTGCTTCACAAAGAATGGACGCATCCCAAAAAATTTTACTTTTCTCCTTATAATTGACTGAAAAATGACTTCAAGTGTGTTGAATTATGTTGTGTGGTGGCTGATTTATTTAAAACTACAGGCCAATAGTTTCCAATCAAATTCATTTAAAATGAGCTACTCTTAAACATGAATTTGATCTTTGTGTACACTTCTTGTCAAGAAACCCAACCTGCACTGAAGAAGTTTAAATTAGAGGTTTGCTGTCTCAGCAAGCTGTCCGAAGAAGGAATGAAAGGACAGACAGAAACCCAGGGGGCAACACTCATTATGGAATTGGGTAAAAAGTTATAAAGAACAGCACATGCACACACACATGCACACACACAGATAGACCCTGAACCTAGAAAAAATAAGGCGGACATAAATTAATGTCATCTGCTTTTAGCAAGTTAGTCAAGGCTGGTTGTCCAGCAGGACACACTATCAACTACAAAACCAGCCTGAGGGTCAATCCCTCACATGTGCTATTTAAGTGTCCGTAACTGACTAACCCACATTCTATATATTTTCACATCATGACCCAAAGAAATGCCTTTACATAATTGCCACATTCCCCAGGTGTCAAGCTAACATTCCTGACGGTAGAAAAAGAGGAGAGACATCAGTCACTCCTGCCTGAAGCTGCAACAGCAGACTGTACTTCAGTGGGACATCACGCTGCAGAATACAAGCAGAAGAGTCTGTGTGTCCCAGTTGGATTTTTATGACATTAAGACCCAGAAATTCAGCAGTGAAGGTGGTTAACCAGAGGGATAAAAGCAAGCCTGGTCAGAAAAACACATTCATGCCTGCTCAGGCTGGCCTCAGTCACATCCCAGAGTTTAAAGGTCAGAGGTATAACTTCAAACCTCGGAGGTCAAAGCTGTCGTACGTGCATTAAATCTGCTAATTTCACCTGCATTTGGATTTTCCAAGAAAGGCTTGCCTGTGGAACTGCAAAGAGATATAATTTGTTTGAATCAAAAACAGCAAACAGGTCTGGTGTCTCTCTGTTTCGTCACTGTGCATCACCAAGTCATTATCGTACACATTGTTTCGTCCACCCTGAAGGTTTTGTTGCTGAGTCATCAGGCAAAACAGGTCGATGAGGATCTGTCACCCCAAGTTGGACCACAACAAACATTGTTGACCTTTTCCAGCTCCAGGGCTAGGCTCAACACACACACACACACACACACACATTCCTCAGTGTCTAGCCTCTTTAATTTAGCTCATGATGTCGGTGTGTGCACACCTGTGTGTGTGTTTGCATGTGTGAGCAAAAGCAGGCTGTAGGGTTTCTGATGTCATTTAATTGTTATTTGTGACAGCTGTGTAACTGCAGAGAGTTATTAAGATCCCCTCAATGACTGTGATCTTTGCACATTTGCTGGATATCTGTGCAAGCAAGATGATACTGTGTCCGACTTCTGATTTAACCACTGACCTGGAAACGTCAATAGCATGGTCATTATTGGTCTTTGACTGCCCCCTTCTGGTTCATCTCAGAATAACCTCTGTAAGTCAGTTCACCATATGGACAGTGGGTGGTGCAACTTCCTCGTTTGGTCCTTTCTTGACCTCAAGTGATCCTGACATGAAAACTGTATATTAGTCTTTGCAAGAGATCGGTGATGACAGGTTTAGACGTAATTCAAGGAATGCTGCTCGACTTTTCAAAAATCTCGTTTGGCTGGAAGGAAAGTAAATCAGAGAGTTTGAACAGTACTATTGCAATGATAATATGATGGGTTTCAACCCAAAATTAAGTGATATTTTTACATTTCCAGCCTTCTTTTTTATCATTAATTCTTATCAATTCATTATGTATTATTTGAATTCTGTCTTACTATTACTTTTTGTTCCATCACTGATGTCCTGGTTTATTTTTGTGGTATTTCTGTTTGTAATCCTGTTGAAATATGTCCAATTCTAATGTCCTAATTTTTACCATAGAGGCTTAAATGAACAAGTTTGTAAGCTGATTTTTTTGGCATTTAAGGCTTTATTTATTTATTTTAAGAAAGTGTCGGTACATGGCAGCAAGGAAACATTCATGTCGGGGTTTCAGGGGTGAACACTGTTCCAAGACATGGTGTTTCATGGACATTAAAGTTAAATACATAAAAATGGGTTGTACAGAACAAAAGTGACAGACTTCAGCGGTAACTTGGTAGGTGTGGGAAGTTCTCTGACTCTTTATGTGGTCTCTCCAGAAGTGTTAGTTTCCCTCAGAACATAAACAACTGACCATTAGATGACCTTTCACGGTGCCATATATTATATCAAAGGGTGCCTGTGGTCAGACTGCGGAGTCTGCCTGCTGTCCAGATAAGGTAAGAGCAGATACACACACACACACACACACACACACACACACACACACACACACACACACACACACANACACACACACACACACACACACACACACACACACACACACACACACATCTGGGCAAATTCCACCTCAGCTAGCATTTCTTAAAGGTTTTTGATGTTGTCTGGGTGTCAGTGATGGGGCACAAAAGACTTTAAATTTGTGTTTCAAATAAAACCCTGCATGTTATGTTTTGACATTGTCCTCTGAGCTTTTACCACATCATGTAAGGATGGGACATGTTTCTATATCGGGTCCAGGCTGGTGTCTTAATTTTCCACATCCCATTAACTATAAACACCTATTCATTTAAATGAATAATATATCTGTGGTATTTTTATCATAGACCGATCTGCAGTGATGATTGCGGGGTTATATGTATGTTGACATTGTCCAGTGTCATTTGATCATGTGACGATGCATGTGCTTCATAACTAGTAACTGACATGCACTGGCTATGAGTGTGTGTTTACTCACATGTAACTCTCTGCTGTCTTCGCAGAGACAAATGTTTGTTCAGGCCATTGTGCAACAGTTGTGCTCTGACCAAATATGTGTTATTAATTATCTGTTGGTGACAGATGAATTAAAACTACAGGTATATTGAATGAGCAGTTTATCAGCTTTATGTATGCATGCTGCACAAGCACATGCAGTGGACACAAGTTTGCTGTATGGATTAGAAACGTCACATGCAGCACATGCAGCATGTGAAAGAGCTGAACGCAAGGGAAAAGTCCTGTTGTCGTAACTGCCATTCAACTCAGTACATTGGACAATTGTGGTGAAGTTCTTGACTGTAATTTTCCTTCCGATTTATCAGCATTTTTCTATATCGGATGCCATGTATTTACATACTTGTGAGACTGTTATGCACCAAAATATCGAAGAAGCTTCCCCCTATGTGAAAACCTGTTTCTAATTCTGACACTTAAGTACAATTTTGAACTACTTACTTATTACTTACCAGTACCTTACCATTTACTCAAATGCTCTACTTAAGTACAAATTTGAGGGAGTTGTACTTCACATCAATATTTCCGTTTTATGCATCTTTATACTTCTACTCCACTACATCTCAGAGGCAAATATTGTACTTTTCTCCACTAAATATATACTAATGCTAATAACTACTCCATTAATTTTCAGTGCTTTTTCTTGAAATGCAGTATTTGTACTCTGTGGTATTGCAACATTTACTTAAGAATCTGAATGCTGCCCGTCAAAATTGTTTTAAAGCATAGTTCTTGAGTAAATGTACTCACAGCTATAGTTCTTTCCACCACTGGGTACAAAAGAGGTTTCATACACTCATTTTGACAAACTTTATGTATTTTTTCTCCTTAATTTTGAGTAAAACCAAGAATTAACAGTCCGACCACAAATTCATTTTTCACTCTTTGATGTGTGATGACAGATTATTTTTAATTGTTAGAAACACAGTGGGCACCAGGGAGAAACAGTAGCAGGAAATAAAATATATTTTAAATTATTCTCACGTTTTTGTTTAACCATTAATAAAAACACTGTGGTGTAATCCACTGGTCTGAACATTATATTGCAAAATATCTAATCTGCTGCTAGAACCATATGGAGACACAGCAAACAGGGAGACCACCCCTCAATCTGCAGGACACATTGGCTGCTTCTCTCATTGTCGAAGTCTCCTTGAGCAAGATGGATTTTCACTTACACATGTGAGTGTTTGTGTCTAATGGAGAGACCTCAATAGGAGTGTGTACAGACTCCAGGGCATATGTGTGTGTGGGAGTGTGTGTCCATACGACCAGCTCTGCATTCCAGTGGGATAATCTTATCTCCCTCCTGCTGTGCTTATAGACCTCTGAACCTGGAGGGAAACAGATAGTAAACTGGTTCCACTTGAAGAGACAGCAAACCTCAATGGCCTTGATGGTGGCACAGATTATAATCACAGAGTCATTGGTTTTCTTTCAGATTCAGCTGGAGCATCACCGTTTTGTCACATCCCCCGACTGACTGATATGCTGGTAAATCTAACTGTATCCTGCAAATAATCACATGAACAAAGAGAACTCGACTCAATGCATTCGTGCTGTTGCTGTGCTTCAGGGCCAGTCTGGAAAACATCAGATGTAAATGTACTCAAGTGATCGTTACCTGTTGTCTGAATGTACTGAATGGCATCAAAACACCTGATTGTTCAAAGGCTATCAGCAAGGGTTTTTTAAATGCAAAACATGGCTCTAAGCTGCACTTGTGTACTTGGCACTTGAGAAAAAACACATTTGTACCATCACAATAGGTGTTTGGGAGTTGGCTCCTTTTCAAACACATGAAAGGACACTGGAGTACGATATGGTTACCACCCATCAGCTCAGGCATGATGTGAAATATATTGAGGTCAAATATACAAAAAAATATTTTAAAAATTTGATTAGTGCATGTCGAGGGTTTAATATCAGTTCCATCAAAAACACTCAATTATTATTGAAGAATTTTGACATGATGCATCTTTCTTCTCATTATCTTTGTTCATATCTGCATCCAAAATCATCCTGTCAGAGAAATGAAAACAAGAAATTAAAAAACAAATATTACCTCAAACACACAGCTAGCTATCACAAAAGACAGCTTGTGCCTCCTTTAATATATGAAACTAATAAAACCTATTTCAAATAATGTATAAAAACCCATTAAGCCTGTAATCAGACTGAACTTTGAATAATACTTCAGGTGATGCCTTAATTCAACAATAAATTCAACAAGAGAAAACATAACTAAAACATAATAAAAGCCACCAAAGGACTCAATAGAAAAGGTAAAATTAGCATCTCCCAAGTTGATTAGCAACCATCACAAAACCAGTTTGAAAGAAATACTCCTGCTGCTCTGTTTGAAATAAGAGCTAATAAATGAACAGTTATTATCAGCTGCCACTGAATGAACAAACCGGGGAACATAATGTATTAAGGCACACCTGCCAGGGTCTGTCATCAGGTGGCACTCCCTGTTTGTGATTCAGCGGAGGGGGCGAGTCAGGACGAGCTGGATTCAGACCAGATAGGAGGACTGTGGCTGCCTTGAGTATCATCATTCTCATCATTCATAGGGTGGCATGGTGGCACAAGTGGTAACACTGTCGCCTCACAGCTAGACAGGTTCGAATCCCGCTGTGGGCACTGGTGGCGTGTCCTCCACCATGCCTTTGGTGCCTGCTGCTCGAGGAAAAAAGGGGCCTTTCTGTGTGGAGTTTGCATGTTCTCCCCGTGTTCACCTGGGGTATCCTCCATAAAAATACCCCCACTAAAAATATGCAAGATCACCACCTGACCAATGGTGACAAGAGGAACTGGTCCCCGGGCGCCGGTCGACTGGCAGCCCACCGCTCCTGGTCTGCCGTGGAGGAAGACTTACCAGGATGGGTTAAATGTGGAGAAAATCATTTCACGAAGCATAGCGTGTGTGCAGTCTCCTCCCTGTAGCATGTGTGTGCAGTGATTAATAAAGTGAAATCTTATCTTATCTTATCTTATCTTATCTTATCTTATCTTATTCCCAGAACCAAAGCTTTTTTCACACATGCATCAGTGCTCCACAAGTCTCGTAAACAGGTACTGATGTGCAGAATTGGCAGACTTCCCCTTTAAATGGAAATTTTCTGTTTATTAATTCTCTTATTATTTTCTCCATCAGCAGTCACAAGTGCCACAGCTGCTCCTCCTGGGGTCCACAGGATAAAAAATACTGCAGCAATTTCATGTCATTATGTAAATCAAACAAATAATGAAAAAATACTTCATATATATGCACATAAATAGATGAACAGATACATTAACAAGGTACAATACGAGTATATAACATTATCAGCAGTACTGCAGCATACGCATTGCAGACAAATACATGTTTCCCCATTCTGTTCTTGTCACAATAAATAATAAACCCTGTGTCCATTAGAGCAGCCTTAAATCCCATGAAACTCTGCTATAACTCTATCTTTTAAGTAGCCTTATTCAGGAATTTACTGATAAAGGATATATGCAATGATGCCACTGAATGGACATCCTATGTAGACCATGTATATTTTGTATTGTCCTTGTAGTGTTAGTTCAGGGTTGTGGAAGAGGCTCTTTATCCATCGTCTAGCCGTGTGATGTGCCCTTACCTTCAACCAGGACAAACTAGCATTCATTCAACTTCCTGTCTGGATGAACAGTTCAGGGTGTGCGGTTTGATTCTGATCTGAAGCTTCTGCAGATCTTTTCTGTATGACAGAAACACAACAAACAGAGTAACTGACTTCATTGTCCCTGATGGACACATAGATATAAAGTCTTTCAGCTGAGCCTCTGTGGGAACGCCGGCTGGTTCATCCCTGAGGCCAAAGAAGAGAGAACATCTGTTCTGAGAAGCAGACTTTTCATGTCTTCACGTTCTCTGTGTGTCATGAGGTCACCCCAACCATGCTGTAACACAAATTGTCTGCAGTCAGCCAAACAGACAAACTGCTCTCCACAGAAGAGCACCTTCAACAGTGTGTAATCAGCTGTTTTCACTCTTAGGGCCTCCTGCACTGTGTGTGTGTGTCAGGTGGATAGTTCATTTTGTCATAATTTTTCTATGTTTGTCTGTGTGAGAAATAGAGACAGAAAACACAATCCAGCCCACTAATGTGAATTATTTAATACTGATCTTCTTTATGACATTGAAGTTGTCAGACATCACAGAGTCATCCTCAGCAGCGCTCAGATTACTTTCACGTGTGTCTTTGCTATTTGCTTTTTGTTTTTACTGCTGCCCTGCCCTCGTGACCTCCAGTCTACGTGGCGTCGGCGTCAACAAGCTCGCTAACGACGTGTGAACTTTTGGGCATGCCGTGACAATGGCGCCTTTAGACAGGTGCATATACCCCCATCACCCACCACCGCTCACCCTGCCACCATGGAGCTTATAGGCACTTTGCAATGCTAAACAGGAGCGCTGAAGACTGTGACATTCCTGTCTGGTGGCCTGGCACCTGATTTTCGGACTCATTGGGGGGTACAGAAGCAAAAAGAGGTTTAAAATTAAGAACTTAATAAATTAATAAAGGACAAGGACAAACGCATATAAGATCATGAAGATGATTTGAAGGAAGGAAGGATCACAGAATTGGGGTCAAGAATCACTGTAAAAATTCTGGATAATTGGATGAACATTCACAGTAATCAGTTTTCCTGTTACTATTTTTGATTGTGCACACACTTTGACCCACGTAAGCATACGAGGGAAAAAAAAACGGATCAAACATTTAAGCCCATTTCCTCTCGGGGCAATGTCCTGGGTTGCTTCATTTCATGGCACCTAAAGGCACAATGTTTAATAGGACCCTGACTGGGTTTACGTCATCAAATTGTTCCCGTCAGCTCGGCTAATTTGACCTCAGATCGTGCTGTGAGTAAGGGAACTGGGTCTCTTTAAATGGACTTATTTCCCGCAGAGAGACACAGAAAGAGATATGCAGTGAGGATGAACTGAGTGCCTTGTGTTTTGTGTTGACAGGAGCAAAGAGAACAGAGCGTTTGTCTCTTGCACCTTCTCAATATGTCTCTCCCTCACCAGGGTGCGTAAAAACCCCGAGGCACAGGCACACAAAAGAGCCTGCAGAAAATGTACCTAACTTGGCACGGAAAGGATTTAAATGACCTTAAGCAATTGAAAGATAGAACATGCACTTAATAGTATTAGAGAGCAGCCCAGTTTAATTAAAAATACAGTAGGCCATCCTTTAACCATCCTGCTCACGCAGACAGATCATTTATGAGCCGACAGAGGACGCTCCAGCTTCAATTTGCCATCACGCATTTAGTAAAGGAATGCACAGTGAGTAATGTACAACGTGTTAGAAAGCTCTTTATACAATACCTGATCGATTCCACATTTTTTGGCGTGACTGCCACCTTTTCATTGCTCTGATTCTTGAGCACATTTAACACCTTGCAAGGACAAAAAAAAAGAAAAAAAATAGACGAATCTAATTTTTTGAAAGGTCTTTTTTACTTTGAGTCATCAACTCACATTTAAAGACAATACGAGAATGCATGCGCGTGAGGAGAGAGCCATTAGAGCCGTGAAATGAGCACTTAGTTTTGCGCTTTGCCACAGCTTTTGGCACAATGGGCACCTGTGGTGAGTTGGGCTGGTGGCGCCCTGACACGCGGGGTGTGTCTTTGGGCGGAGATCTGCCCACCCACCCCGTTGCTTCTCCCCTCTAGTTACTATATGAGGAGGAAACTTTGCGATCCGTCAACAATATTGATTCTACCTCTGAAGTGGTCTTCTAGGTCTCGCAAGCGCTCTCCTCTGCAGCTCTCCAAAGACGAGATCCTTGTTTCCGAGCGCACTCCGCCGTGGGAATTATTATTATTAATTTTTTATCGGAGAGAAGCCAGATCTCAAAATGCCTCGGTCATTCCTTGTCAAGAAATATTTTTCCAACAAGAAGCCATACTACAAGGAGAACCAACTGGAGAGCCAAACTGGTAAGTTTTTTTCCTCGCTGATTGACTTAATTTGACGCATCTGTGATTATATTTGACATGCTGAGTAAATCACAGTGAACGTGGTGAAATGAGAGCTTTATCGAGCATCAAACAAACCCATGTGGCAGTTAACATAGACATTTATCTGGCATGTAACTTCCTGGGTGCAAAATGCACACAAAAAGTGTTTTTTGGGTCACCTGGCAAATCTGCTAATGGGAGAGCTAGATGGATGAGGGTTAGTTTGAATGCAGGCCGTAACAAGACACCAAGAATGAAAACAAGTTTAGTGCTTTATTGGATTATCTGTCCATTCACCTGACTTCCTTTCCTCTATGTCACCAGCTTTTGTCCCAGAAAGCTTTCCACGGGCTGAACTTCCAACTCAGAACAACAGCTCTGCCCTGACCTGCTACCCCACCAGCCCAGTCTTCAGCAGCACGGACACCCTGCCTGCACCTCTGTCTCCGATCACCCCAGAGTCCCCTTCACCGCTAGGCCCTCTGGACCTCAGCAGCTCTCCCTCCAGCAGCAGCAGCAGCAGTGAGGAAGAAGAGGATGGTGGACGTACCTCTGATCCTCCTAGCCCAGATATCATCCAGCACATCTACCACTGTCTGCACTGCAGTAACAGTTACACCAGTTTCTCAGCACTGTCCCACCACCAGGTCACCCACTATGCTCCCCTGCAGCAGACACCCTCTCTTCCCACTGAAGTGTCTGCACGCCCAGCCTTCCACTGCAAACACTGCCCCAAGGAGTACACTAGTCTGGGTGCGCTGAAGATGCACATTCGCTCACACACGCTGCCCTGCGTGTGCCCCACCTGCGGGAAGGCCTTCTCCAGACCATGGCTGCTCAGAGGACACATTCGCACACACACAGGTATGCACCAAAAGCAACCTTTCACATTCGTATGCAAGAGTGGTTGTATTGACTTCCAAGATCAGCTGGTTGCACCATGTGCTCATTGATATTCATTGATGTCTCCCAACGTGTGAGCAAATGTTATTGCTTAGCATGGGACAATCTAATCTCAGCCCAGTGGTTGCGCATGAAAAAAGGCAATCTGCATTAAGTACGTTAGGGTAGTGTTCCTGCCCTTTTGTTAGTTGCCTGTAGGCCATTTGACCAGAGGACAGACCTTTTGGCCTGCTAATGAAGTGTTTTCCTGATGCTAATTATTTTTTTCTTTTAACCAGGTGAGCGTCCCTTCTCCTGTCAACACTGTAACCGGGCCTTTGCTGATCGCTCCAACCTGCGCGCCCACCTGCAGACCCACTCTGAAGTGAAGAAGTATCAGTGCGGCTCCTGCGCGCGGACCTTCAGCCGCATGTCCCTGCTGCACAAACACAACGCCTCTGGCTGCTGCCCTGCCTCATAGACTCACATTCCCTGAGCTGCTCTCATGAGCCAGTTAAAGCTGCTGCACAATGATGTGATGGAACAGAAAACTGGACTGTTGCTTTTATAAAATAACTTCTTAGGTGCCTTTAATTTTTCAATTGTTTTGAGGTCATATTTGTATGTACAGCACATTTTTGCCGTGTCCTGTCAACTGTGTGTATGTGTGTGCATGATTTGGGGGCAGCTGGACATGCAGTTAATTCCCAGGAAACTCCATCGGTGCCGGCCGGTCCGGGACTCTGGCCATGTTGCAGCTGCTTGGGTGTGTTTGTGTGTATGTGGGGATGTCATTCCTCACCATACTATACATACATGGCGTGTGTGTATGAGCAAGTGTGTGTGTGTTGAGACAGCTGCCTGTGTATGGTGTGCTGCGGAGGCAGGGCGCTGAGAGACGGGTTAGCTGTGGCCTCGACAACAGGTGACCCTCTGCTCGCCCCTCCTCATGTCACACTCGATGTGTGTTATGAGACATGAAAGGACCACTTAATCCTGACCAAAATGGTACACAACTGGCCTTCACCAATATTGTCATTTTAGTCTAAATGACATTTACTTTGACACGAGTTTTGACCTACGGTTTTTATGAACCACTTTGAACCTTCACCACGTTCAAAATGCCTTTCATATGGGGAGTACTGTTTTTCTGCCACGTGTAAATAAAAGCTTTTGTTTAAAAAAAACCCTGCTGTCGACCTGCTTTTGTGCTCTAACATTAATTAGTATTTCAACAGGCTTTGTATTAACTCACAACTCTAAATGAGTTCACTGGGACAGACATGACAGTTTCTGAATGGGAAGATAGAGCTGTATGTGTGTCTGTGTGCCAGGAGAAGCAGGGGCAGGTTTGTATGATGATGAGTGAAAAGGGGAGCACCTGCACACACCTGCTAGGCTGTCAGTAGACGCACATTCTAAAGAGGTGAGGGTGGGTCATAGAGTCACTGCAAGTGGGAGAAAGGTGAGCGAAAAATTGTTTCATAAAGAAGATGTCAACCAAGAAAAGAGATCCTCTCCAAGTGCCGGAGCGGACATGTTCTGCAAAAGAAAGTCAGTGTGAAATTAGCTGAGTGTGGGAATCCCACTGACCCACTTCCTGCTGCAGGAGAAGCTGCGGATGGAAGCAGAAAACTTAGGCACAGGACCAACAAATACACCCCAGAGAGTCAGGCTCCGGACAGTGCTGGCAAAACCTCAGGCCTGACATAGATCCCACACAGTCTGTGCAGCCATCTGCTCAGTAATGGTTAAACTCTGGTTACCTTGTAGGAACTTTTGGAGGAAGTCTGTACTTATGAGCCCAACTGAGGGTGAACATCCAGGGTGCACATATGGCAGCAATGTGTCTACAATCCCCATTGCCCTCCTGACCCACACAAACTGACGCCAGCATGTCTTAGTGAGGTAACAACGTGCTTCCTCCAATAGCTCTCAGTGTTGAGAGGTGGATGTGTGGGCGGGGGTGTTGAGGAGCCTCTCAAAAAGCTTGGGATCAGATTGCATGACTTAGCTTGCCCAGTGTAAACATCACCCAAAAGGCTGCATGCGTGCACGAGCACACAGATGCAAGCATATTGAATGAAGAGCGTTACTTTGATCAAGGGGGATTTTTCATTTGTCTGCCTATACCTCTCTGGGGCTGTTTTGAAGTAAGAGGTGAGAATCATTTAGCTGCTGCACACCTACGCAGGCAGTGAGTCAGAAAGGCAGGCCACCAAGGACTGAACTCTGCTTGAACTGCAGACAGCATCAGATTTAGTGGGCACAGAGAGAGGGCAGCAGGGTTGGATGAGTTAAAAGATGGAGAGGACACATTGCATGTCAAATAATGCTTCAGAGTTAGATAATATTCCATCTTCTCCTTGGGATATCTAAAGTCTACCTCTACAAATTCAATAAGAAACATGTCACCAAACAGACTGTCATTTCTGATGTGTTTCGGCCGTTTTGAAATTTAACTCTGACATCTTGCTAGAGGGACATTTTTCTGTTTTGCTGTGTGTAGGAGGCAGTCTATCATTCTCTAGCTTTGAGGCAATGAGATCACTGGACCTGTCACCTTTCTTTTTTAGTGTGTGTGTGTTTGTGTGTGTGTGTGTGTGTAATATCATATCGGTCCCCTCAAAGTGTTTTAATGTTCGCAGCGTCACGCATGCGGCCCCTGACTAATGTGACATTCCTGTGCCATTAGTGACAGACATACAATACCATCATCCAACAGAAAAAGAGGGCTGCTCTGTCTGCTGGCCTTGCAGTCTGCTCTTGGGTCAGAGTAATAATTTGATTTTCCCCTAACAGGAAATAATGTTGTGCTGACCTAATTACGAAGAGAAGGGGAATTGCCATTCATTTTAATTCCTCACATGTGTTATTCCCATGGAAAGAATGTCTAAGCATTATTGCCTCAGTCTAATAAATGAAAACAATAAAAATTAAATTGCTCCTTTTTGCAGATTCCCAAGTGAACTGGAAGCTTAGGTGATGCTTCATGAATTCAACTTAGGTTTTGTGTACACAAAAGCTGATGTTTGACGGTTTACAGCCGGAGTGGCGTCATCTTGGAAACAGAGCATATATGCCTCTTTCTAAACAATTATCCTGCGGAGAGTCATAAGTGGGGCTTCGAATGTGTGCAAGAGAGCAGATTACGGGGCTGTATAAACTCCACTGTGCATGTCAGCGCTGAAACAAACCCTCTCCAACACGTAGAACTAACATTTTTGACAGGTGAAATTGCAGTTTCCTCCCTCTACCGCTCTGCTCTCAGTGTATGTGTTTGTAGTAATGTTTGGGACACAGGAAGCGGCCTGTCAGCCTTGTATAAACACAGCTCTTCCAAAAAGTGCTGATATAAAGCATCTGGGTGCGGCTACAGCTGTTTGTGTGTACACGGATGTGTGAGTGTGTTTGTGGGTCTCTGTGAAGTGTCTCTGTCAGGGGTTCGGGGAAGAGACAGCGTACAGTATATTGCCGAAATCAGAGCTGGCAGGGGTTTCAGAGCTGAATCACTTGAGGATCAGATTGGAGCCAAGAAGGTTAAGTCACTGGGTTAAAGTTTCAAACCCTCTTACATGCGCTCTTGCACAATGCCACTGCCCAAAACTTCAGCGCCAACCTCCTCTGCTGGAGCTGCACTCTCTTGTCTACCTGTCTTTTAAAAGCAACATCATGCAACAATTTCATCTTAAAATAACAGCTTCAAAAATATTATACAATGACTTGTAACAGAGAGAAGGGCACCTTTTTCATTTCCACTCTGCGCCCCAAAGGCCTGTTCCTGCAGCTCGGGTTGAGTGGGTACAGCACGTCACACACCACAAAGTAACGAAGCTAGCTCAGTATTGTTAATATGGACATCATGTCAGAGGTGAAGAGACCCAAGAGGATACTGATGGAGGAAGAGTGTGATTTGTATTTATGACAGCGGTTTAAAAGTGAGTTGCACTCCAAAACTGTGGGGGCACCAAGTTGCAAAAAACTCAAATTCCTGCATAATGTTGCTTTAATAAAATCTGATTTAGATTTCTACAGGCTGACAGCATTTCTCCAGGCTGTATAAAATGACAGGCACATAACATGGGGGAAACTAATAGCATGCAGTTTGAAGGAGAGGGCGAACTGGTGGTAAGAAGATGGCAATGGGAGGAGGAAAAGACGAAACAACGTGGGAGAAGAGACTGAGGGAAAGAGATTGGGCACTGGAGTAGGTGGAGGAGGGAGGTGGGTGGGTTAGTGGGTGACTGGTGAAGAATGAGTGTTTCTGTTCGCGGGCCGTTTATCAAATCAGTAGGGAGTAGAATTTGCTGAGGAATGCCACATGTTGCAATGCACACTTGATCAATGACTTGGGCTGAGAGGGCAGAGAGATACACTCTCTGTGGATGCTTTTCTTGTGAGAGATTTGTACAATTCTGGATGGTTTCAGGATTTCATTAAGTCTTAACAGGCACACCAGCGTGGATGCTTTGGTGCACACAAAGAGCTCAGATATCTGGACAAATAAACCAGTTTTACCCAAGGACAGGATATGGCCTTAGGAGGGGGTACACGCCATTTCCTGTCCACCTCCGCACTCCTGCTGTCCCCTTTCAATGGTGTGTGTGTGTCTGTGTGTGTGTGTGTGTGTGTGTGTCTGTGTGTTATGTGCTGGTGCTGTGTTTCCTCCTAAACACAGACCCTCTCTGTCCAAAAGGGTCAGAGGGTAGAGGATGAGCCATAAAGGGACAGGAGAGTAAACAGATGAGATACGTTGTGTGTAACAGAGGTTTCCAGGCTTGTGCCATCCAGAGCTGCATACATGCAACTTTCCATTGCACCCAATTATACTGCTGAGCTCTGTTCACTTACATAATCATGCAAAGAGCAAGTTGTTGGGGCAATATGGATGAAGTCTATGATAAAATCCATCAGGGGTTGATAAAAATAGGCTAAATAAATAAATAAAATAAAGAAAGAGTGTAAAAACAAGATAAGCAGATGGGAAGGTCTATTTTCTGGTAAGACAAGAGACAGTATCAGTAGATCAGTGTAGAAATTCTGGTGAACTTAATGGCTAATTATACACACTTTACCAGCATTGGAAAGTAATGTGAGCAAATGGAAAGTAAAGTAACTTTACTCACTCAAGTACAGTACTGAAGTTTAGTTCTGAGGTACTTTGAGTACTTGAGCGTAATGTAATATATATCAGTACTTTAAACTTGTACTTTAAAGAAAATGCTGCGCTTTTACTACATTTATCTGACAGCTATAGATATTAAGATTTTACATGGGAATTCTGGTTCATAAAATAATGCTTGAAAGAGTTTTACTTGTAATGGAGTATTTTTACGAGGTAGCATTGCTACTTCTACTGAATTCAAAGATCTGAATACTTCTTCCACCACCACCACACTTAACTGTACAAGGTTGACAAATAGAGACGCTTGATGTCACAGTAACCTCAGGCTTGAATATCACACATCTCGGAATCTGATCTTGCAGGCTCCTGCCATCTGGCACAATTACACTTTACCTGATTAATGTTATGTAATGCAAACGAAAAGGGAGAAGGCGTGATATGCTGCAGCCCAGTTGACAGAATGAAAAGTTGGCATTGTACTTTTCTGCAAACCAAGGATACATTAAATCTGTACGTTCCACATGTATCTAGAATAGGTATCAATGTGACGTAGCTCTGATTACTGTTCCATGTATATGAGATGATGAGAGGAGACGACTGTCTAGCAGCAGACAGCTGCCACGTCCGAGGCGACAAAACTGGGCATATTTAATGAGATGATGGGATATTTCCCAGGTGTGTTTGTGGTGATTAAGGCGGGTATTTTAAGCCAAAGCATGATCTTTTCCTAACTGCAACCAAGTGATTTTCATACCTACCCAACCATCCCTTAACCATGTTCTTATCACAACATACAATTCTGAATTGAAACATAAAGTTTAAATCTAAAGAAGGTAAAGAAATTTGAACTTAAAGAAACTCTAAGTTTCAACATATCTGTGTTGTGTAGAAACGTACATCATTTATTGTGGTGATTAGGTTGTTTGCTGTGTGGTGGTACACAGGAGGAGATGGTTTACATGCTCCATGAAGTTGTTCTTTTTATCAATATTTTAACAGGGGGACTTTGGCAGCTAAGTTCCTAGCTGTTTGGTGTTGGCTTCCCTGGTTGTTTCAGTAGTGGGAGGCTTAAAGCTAATGTGCATGCAGCTACAAAAATAAAAATATTCAGCATCCTGTACAACAGTTAGATTAAGCATAAAATATCAGTACTTTCCATCAATGCCCTCTACTTAATAATATAAGTAGTATTAAAGTATTTGTACCTTTTATTAAAAGTTCTCCCTTCCAGAACACATCCTGTAGCATGACCTCACAGTCTCCCTCGCCCACGTTTGTTGCACAGAGCAAAGTGATTGTGGTTGCATCAGCGGTAATGTGACCGTGGCTTAACACACTTCATTTCACTGATTAGCACACATTCACCCAGAGCGTGGGGACAAGTCAGTGAAATGCAGGGATTACTCGAAGGGAAACCCTTTGGGCCTTGATTTACTGAGAGCTGCTGCTTAATAAGGAATCAGTGAAATCAGGCAACTCCTGCACATCCAGTTGTTAGACAGAAATATCAGAGGCGTGTACTGAGATGTATTTCAACGGTGAGCCAATCAGGCTTAAATGTGCTGCAAGAAAAGGAGCGTCTGAGCCAAATGTGCACAAACCACACACAGAGAAAGCTAGGCAGCGGCCTGCAAGTCCTGACACGAGCAAGAGTGTACTGAAAGAGAGTAAGACGTGGAGAATACATACTGGGGGGATGGTGCAAAGAAAGCAGGTGTCAGAATAGATATGAAAGAATGAGTGACACAATGAATTACTTTAGTAAGAGAGGAGAAGGTATGAAAATAGGAAGACCGCTGTCGTGTTTTTCTTGGACTTCTGGATGAGTCTGTGTTACACTTGGCAGCTGAGAGCATAAAATCGCCTGTGCGGACTATTTTTCCTTTTTCTTTCATTCATCCCTCTCTCTTGCCTCATGTTGTGCCATTCTTTCTCTCCTTCTCTCCCTCTTATTTACCACAGGTATTCAGGTATTTGCCCCCAGGGTGCTGCTACTGGTGCTGAGAGGTGCAAGGTGCACTTTTGTCCTCCTGTCAGGGCCTGTGTGGGCCCAGGGGAGCGCCAGCCGAAGGACCAGGACAGTTCTATTGTCCTGACACATTCCAGTCAATGAGGGATATGGAGGGTGCTGGGAAGGGGGGCTAAGACGGGTGGAGATCAGTCTTTGAGTTGGGGATCTTGAGTTTGTGTGTGTGTGTGTGTGTGTGTGACTGCAGAGATTGCCTCCCCTCTCCTCCTCCTCCTCCCGCCTTGTTCCGTCCTATCCTGTCCCTCCAGGAGCCGCAGGGCAGGCGAATGCACCTGCCTGAAACCCAAACCCCAGGGCCAGACGTCTATCTCCCCCCATCTCCAAGGTTTTACAGAAACACTGCATGTGCCACACACACTGGTGTCCACTTACACTCTTTTAAAAAGGGAGCACAGAGGGACATCAAGCTGTATCATACTTTAGATCTCAGAAATTAGAAGAATTCAAAGTCAAATGAAAGCATTTCTGAATCATTCAGATTGGATTAATGTACATTTGCAGCAGGCTGAATCTCTAAACAGTATTTACTGAACCCTTAGTTACCATTGATTTTATGCTTAAATAAAGAGCTTCAAGGAACAAGCATGAGCCTTGGGTTTTATGGGATCTTTTCTTAATCAACTGGACTGCTGCGGAGCTATTTGCTCCAATTGCAACAGCACAACAAGTCACATGATCCACAGGGATCATGGAGACACTTAAGCCACTGTGCGTCAAAAACAATAATTAACCACATCCAGACACTTTCTTTTTTCTCTGTCACACACACTTTTTCAGGGTAACCAAATCTCCACATAGAGCCTTGCATTGCGTGCCCGCTGCTCAATTCATGTGTCCCCTCACTTCTCACAGAACGATCATATTGCTTTGCTACAGAGTGAGCTCGCCATGTTGTCTTTGGCATAACAAGAATCAGCCCTGGTTTGTCACACTGAGCAGATTCACATTGCATGAGAGGCTCGTTGGCTTAACGTTGCATGTCAGAACACATGGTCAGACTGATGTGCATGCTTGTGTGTGTGTGTAACTAGACCCTCTTGTGCAAGTAGGGACAGGTGTGTCACCACCTGACCACGCCTCCAGGCCACACGGCACCTCCTGTCCCTAACACCTGTCCCCTTCGTCTGTCCAAAGACCTGTATACCCCTCCTCTCTCTGTCGCACACACACACACACACACTGGCTGAGGTTTGTCTGGGAGGAGGGCAGGTTGTTGGGCTGTGACTGAGCGAGGGGGGTCAGATCAGGTGGTCTGGTTGCCAGTTTGTCTTGAGTGTCCACACAGCTGTCCCTCTGAAACTAGAACTCTATCGGAGCTTTCTACCTAACTCCCTGTCTGTCCTACAACATGGTGTCAACTCTGCCCACACGCTGACATCGCTGCAAGCTGTTGGACCATTACATCCGTGCAGCAACAGATGGAGATGTATGAAAAGATATCTTCTCTATGTCCAACAGCAGCAACAGTTTTCACATATTATTTTGAAGTTTTCATCATTTTTATGGATTGTGATGAGGATTTTACTCACCAGTTTCACCGCAAAGACGTCAGGGATGCAAAGACATCAGTCCAGTAACAACAGAAATGTTCAGATTTCACAAAATACATCTGAAACAATGTGATTGGCACGTTTAACGTAGCTTAGACTAATGCACTTATTTTTTGTTTGTTTCACTTCCAGTTGAAAAGACATGATTAATTGAATCGTCAAACATAAGTCAAATGTAAATATGACTGTTCAATTTCAATTTGTTTGAATTATCTCATGACAGCAATTCTTTCAAAGTACAAGTTAAAAAGGTCGGCAGTATCTGAAACACATAGAAATTGTGCTTCAAGTTTCATTGTTTTACATATTTATGTATAAGTGAATATTCTTTATGTTTATATTATGTCAATCTTTGTCATGTTTATGTACTATTTTCATTGCTTTTATTGTATGTGTTTTAAAAATTCCTTTATTCCAGCTGTGATCACTACCTGGGAATCCATAAATGGCTAACACAGAAACTAACAAAACAGATAGTAATACTTATTACTATAAAAGTCTATACATCATGATTCAGACAATGTTTGTTTTAAAATATATTCTGTGTCAGATTTGACAAAATTCCCTTTAATGTTAATAATAAGCTTTATGAAGCATCAAATTATTCTCCAGAAAGAGATATCTGCATATGAACGCAGGATCTGTAGGCAAGGGACAGACTTTGGCAGCGTGGAAGCGTTCCAGTTTCCAGTCAGGGTGGTGTTGACCAATCACGTTTGAGCAGGCTTTGGTAATGCAGGTGGCATGCAGGCAAGCAGTCTGTGTGGAACACAGTGGCAATCTCAGAGCCTAACCTAAGAATTATGTTTGGCATCAAATAATTTAGCTAGCTCGATCCACCACTGTGAAGGTTATTCTAACACTAAAAATGACAACATGGCAGGTGTGTCACTTTTGCTTTAGTTCCAAAAAATGAGATGTCTGAACTGAGGGTTTGTTCATTACTTGCGCGATCATGTGACCGACTGTCGCTTGGCACGTCGGACTCCTTTCTAGTGATGTCAGTGCATCCTCAGATCTTAACTGAAGTTGGTGAATAAAATGGGATCATAACTGAACGATGAAATCAGACCCGGGTTAAAAACAAATGAATTTTCCTTTAGGGGTGTGTGTGTGTGTGTGAGAGAGAGAGAGAGAGAAAGGGAGGGAGAGGTCAAAGCAGCCTGAAGGCCATTGTAAATTCCTCGCTGGCTCAACCAAAGACATTCTTCTCTGCTGTTTTTCTTTCTAATCTCTATGCTCAGATTACCAGCTAGAGGGCCTGACCAGATGAGAGGAGTAGAGGGTGGCATGCATGCACGCACATGTGCCCAAACAAGCACAAACACACACATGCACCAGCCTCACAAACATCCCATGAAACACAGTACGCTGTGCTTACTGGATGCTTGAATTTGGTGTCACACAAATGAAATAAAAACACACCGACACACTGAAGTCATTACCTGAGAGCTTGTTTTTTGAAAGTCAAAGAAAACAACCCCCTGTGAAGAATGCTGAGAGGATTCCCACATGACAGCCACCCAAAGACACACACACACAAACACAGTATTTGAAACTAGAATCTTCCCATAAAGCCTTTCCAGATGTGCCCAAATCAGTTTCAGTGGAATTCACTGTTAGGTTTAATCACAATTCATCAGTGAAACAAATGAAAGTACCGTGGTACAGTTCATTTTCTCATTTGCAGAGAAAGTAAGTGGTGTTGCCATGTAAAATATGATCATGCAGAGGTAGGCGGGAAGTCAGTTTCACACCAAAGTATGTCACATTTGAACACGTTGCTGTGAATATTCATGCAATGGAAAGAGGATTCTATTATAAGGAAAATCAACTGCACTTCTGGTTGTAGCTGAGGCGTCTGCCTCTTTATTTAAACACAATGATGTGTAAACATAGTGTTGACATTTTAATAAACTCTGTTCAATTTTGTTTCGCTTTCAAATGCCACATCTTAAATTTAAAACATTAAGCGGGTCTGAGTGAATGCATGATACGTTTTATCTACTCTTTAACCATACTTACACGTGATTATGTTACAGGTCTATATATTTCAGCTACCAGCCACAGGATGTTACAAAGAGCCTGTCAGTTTTCAGATAACTTGAGACATTTTTTTCTATTTTAATGCTGGCACCATCTTCAAAGTCTACAAATCATTGCTGCTTCCACCTAAGAACAGAGTGTTAAACAGAAAGATGATGGAGGGAAAACCAAACAGAGGGGATGTTTGAAAAATGATAACATCATCTTCACGCCATTACACCACAGAATATCCTATCTTGGCTGGAAAAGTTGGTTTTGTAATCAAATAATAGGTGGCTGTAATGAAATTGTCTGCCAACAGGCAATGCTTACAGCAAAGAGCCACAGTGGTAGGAAACGCATGCAGGGTGGTGTCGCAGCCATGTGTACCAGAATGACAAGGCAATATCACGTTACCGGGAAACGACAGATAATGTAAAAACAGCCTTAAAGAATGGATACATGTGGATTTTAGAGAGGTTAATACATCAGTAAAATCCCCAGCTGTGTATTGGAGTTAGTAAAAATGTTTATTTCTTTATTTTATGCTGAAAGGTAACACTCACTGCTAAACTCTTGTACTCTGGAAAGCCTTATGGGAGGCTCATATTTCTTTAATCTCATAAAGGAAGATTGAGTCATTCAGGTTATCTGGAACATTCAGAATCACCAACTCTGGTGGTTTTCAGCAGACAACAATGCTCTTCTATTGGCTGATAATTGTAAACTTTCTCTAGCCACTGATGCTCCCGCACATCCACAGGTCCTAAACAGCTGGGTAAATCTTGATCTCTGTCATGGTGACAACAGACAGGGGGGCTGACGGCTTACTGCAGGTCCAGTAAGGTGCTCCACCAGGGGGCCGGGACCACCTGTCTCCTGGTGAGGCCATCAGTCACACCAGGATCAAATCACTGGAGGTCTCCAAAGTTTGATTTTTACAGTGCGATTACAGTAAAAACACCTAACACCCTTCAGCTCTGAGCAGAAGGCACATGTGTAATGTAACAGGTTGTGGATCATTTCGTTTTCACCCATCTGTAACATTTTTTCTTAATTACAGGGTTTCAAATTTGCTCTAAACAAGCCATGCCATTCTCCCACTTCTGCCTTTCTGTCCCTTCCCCTTTTTGGCCTAAGCTGCAGAGCTCAAAGACACACAACTTATCAACCCTAAAATAACACCTTACATCAAGGGGCAGCAGGGAGTGACTGGGGACAGCAGACGGGGTGGCAGAGGAGATAAAGTATATGCTATTTAGGTTTGACTAAGCTGCCTGGCTGAACCAGCATGAGTTCTCACACCTCAACAGGTGTGGGGAGAAGAAAGAGGGAAAGCGAGTGAATGATGAAAAGAATTGAGAAAAAAAAAGAGAGTCTGAGCACCTGTTTTGGACTGCCATGCCTTCCTTTTGCGGGCCAGGGCTTGCACTGCCCCGCCCAAAACAACACATTCATGTCTCACTGCCTGCTCAGCTATGCGAAGTAATGCTGGGTCAATTTGCAGATGTTAGAGATGAACAAAAATGGAGAGAAAAAAAGGACTAGCAATTATGGTCAGTGATTACTGACGATTAAGGCAGTGAATCAAACTCAACTCCAGAGTTTCACTCTGCCTCACAGTGTAAAATTCATGCATGTGGATGTGTAGACATACTCCATCACAAACACAGAGGTGGGTCATTTTAGCTTCAGTGCTGGATACCAACATATAGCAGCTCTGGAAATGTTTGACAATGTTTGAGATTTCAAAGCAACATGAGAGGGAGTGTGCTCTAAAAGAAGGTAAAAATTCTCATGGCTGCTTTGGGGAAATTGTTCCCAAAATCCACAAGACTTTGGAAAAGTTTGTAGATTTTCTTATTTGAATTATTTATTTGATATTGTTTATTTATTTGAATTAAATTTGATCCAGCTCTAATGATGGTATACAGAAATTTTGGGAAAGTATAAAAAAGTTTAAATTTGCTTTACTGCCACAAATCAGGGTGATGGAGGTCTTTAAGTCCACCAAGCCGCTGTTTATGACAGATTCTCCTCCAGCCTCATGTTGATTAAAGCTGGGGTTGGTGATATTAATTGATGATGATTGATGATTTTGAAAGCTTCTAACTAAAAAATCCCATCTCTTCCCTTCATACTTCCCTCCCAAGCTACTCCCTCAAAACACATGAACGTGCATTGCCTGACTACTGCTGGAGTCCAGGGAGCGTTGAGGAGTTGTGATGAGAGGAAGGTTCTTTTAAGGAATATATGAATAAACAAATGCCACGATATTTTTCTTTTTTGTCAGCGGATTTGACTTACAGATTGCTGTTGAAATGTAAAGGTAAGTTCAACAAATATTACACTAAATGAAAACTTTAGCTTGAGCTTTAAGGAACAGATCCAGACAAACATGGGATGATGAATTCTGCTAAATGGCACAAAACCTAATATGATGCTCCCTCAAAACAGTGTTTTCAGTGCTGATTTAGTTACTAAAAGCCTTTAAAGTCAATTTACATGAAAGTGTTATGTTATTTTGCTTATTCACTGTGCAGGAATGGATAAATCCACCATGAGGAGCAGGTGCTGTTTTAGCTATTTCAGAGTTATTCTAACATTATTCTCCACATCCAAACATGCACAGCCGGGTCATCTGATCTGACTACTGCTTGGGACCACAGTAAAAAGCATATCAGGGGTCTGGAGGTTCCTTGCACCTCCTCTTAATGCTCCCACCTCAAATCTACACACACACACACACACACACACACACACACACACACACACACACACACACACACACACACACACACCAGCATGCCTGCAGAGCTCACTGTGGCTCATTAACCTCCTGGTGGGGGGGATGGGGGTCAGGGGCATCAAAGTGGCAGGATCATTGCAGACTCACCCAGCAATCCTACCATGGGGGTCTGGAGCCGCAGCGTCTCACCCCCTAATGAGAGGCCATGACATGCACACATCCACACACAGTTTGACCCCTCAGGACCAGCTGGAAAAGAGAGTCTGACATGCCTGTCCCAACCCTCCTCCTGCCCCTCGCCTCCTCCATTCCTCTCCCAAACTCCACAAATTCCAACCATCAGTGGCTCGCAGTCACCACTGGTTGGGTCATGTCTCGCTTCCCAAATATACCTAAACCCAGAAGAGGAACCAAGTGGGCGACCAAGGGGTGGTTAATGATTTTTTTCATTATCAATCAAATATTTTCTCGATTAATTGATAAAATGTTTGATCAATAAAATGTCAGAAAATAAAGAAATAAATGCTTGTTTTGATTTGTGAAAGCTTAATTTAGGCCTTTAAATTGCTTGTTATGTTCAACCAACAATCCAAAACCCAAAAATGATCTATCAATGAGCACATAACAAAAACGCTGCAAATCCTTACAATTGAAAACCTTTAAGCAGGGATTATTCGGCACGTTGACAGAAATGTTCTAAATGAGTACCATAATTCATTCAAAATAGTTGCTGATTAATTTTCTGTCCAAAATTAAACTCAGCTTGGCCTTGATGATCAATTTTGAAGAGTGCATGAAGAGGACTAATTTACTTCACAGCTGAGCCTCAGACCACTTTGATGGTTCATAATAAATTCAGACATTTGATTTTCTCAACTGTGCAATCTCAAATGCTGTAAATTAAACTAGTTAATGACAGAAATCTGAATGCATTGTGCTTGCTTAAGACTGAACTGAGGTATCATTAATGACAGATAGAGAGTAAAAAAACAAAACAAAAACACACTAATCAATCATCACAGCTGATGGGAAGAGCACTCAGAGGCATGTGAGAAGGAGATGATGTGAGTTTGGGGAGAGAAAGGAAGGGGAGGGGGGTCTTTGGAGTAGCTTTCTGCCAGAAAGGCAAGTGCAGCAGCAGCAGGGTGAAGGAGGGGTGCAGGGTCGGGGGAAGAGGCACCTTGCAACAGCTGGTCTCAATTATCCGTGGAGGGGCTGCCGAGTGTACAGGAGTATGTGTGTTTGCAAGTGTGTGTGTGTGTAAGGTTGAGGCATCGCGGGGGAGGGCTGAGACCACTGGCGCCAGGAGGGGAGCAATAGGTCAGGGAGGATGAAGATTATAAAAATACTAGCAGGCAGTTGGCCTTGGTCCTGCCGGCGAACAGTGTGAGTGTGTGTGGTGGATATTACTTGCCTGCCACAGTGCCACAGGATGTGCAAGAGTGAGTGTGTGTGTGCCCACAGTGCATCAGGGCAATGTGTCTCTGCATACATCCTGTGAGATAACCTTCCTGGTTGAATAACAAAGGCTCATCCCATGTTTTTATCAATCACTTGTGCAGAAAACTGAACGTGTCAGTACTTCCGTATATATATATATATTTAAGAATATAAATCTGAAGTTAAATATGTAATATCTAAGTTAAAGCATAATTAGATGACATGTTTTTTTTTTTTTTTTTAGAACAACTATGGATTAATTGAAATTTTTAGTAATGTAATGAGTGAAGAAATTAACTTATTCAATGTCCCAGAACAACAAATTCTGGCAGAAAGCAACTTATTTCTCATGTAAATTACTTTGTGCTATGAAAAACATATGTCCCACATTCCTTTAACATCTAAAGCAACAATTGTGCACTTTTGTTAAGGTATATTTATGCTGTTAGAAAATGATCAGTTATCTTGAAAAGAATTGAGGCGTCTCAGTCCTTGGCCCGCCTCAAATGGGCATAGAGCAGCCAGACACACATGAGTGTATGACCCCCTCTGGTGTTACATACGTGTAATTACCAGATGACGCGCAAAAAGCTCTGAAGGCTGCATGTATGATGTAATACTAACAGAATGAAGCTGATTCAACTTAAATCATTAAACAACAAAAGACAGAGCTCAGCAAAAAGGAAACCCTCAGGGAACTTTCCGTAAAGGTTCTTGAAGATTCTAGGAAGAAAAAAACTTTCAGAGAACCTTCGGGGGAACATTCCCCCAAAGGTTCTCTTGCTGGACAGTAGTGTTTTTTCCCTCCACAGGTTTTATTGTGGAGTGTCTGCCAAGGTTGAATTTAGTGTGACGACAAGGCAGACGTGCCCTGTGATATTAACTACCAGTGATTTCCTGTATGCACCAAATATAGTTTAGATAGAGTTTATTTTGATTGTCAGTAGATTTTCTGGAGCTGGGACACACTTCCACAGAGGCTATCAGACAAATATCATATAGCAGATGCACTCTGTGAACGTCTGCCGGAATTTCACGTCCAAGGGTAAACACTGAGGTTGCATTGTCTCTTGCATCAAACTGCTGACTGTAGCAAGAGGCAAGAGCAAAACAAATATTTGTCTTATCAGAATTCTTTGTAACGTATCGCAGCATTTTTGCAACAATCTTAAGCATTGATGCCAGAAAGGCACAACTTTGGAATTGGTTAATCACCCTGAAGTTTACATCTGGAGGTCAAAACCCTGTTGGTGGTCATCAGATGTTAGTAAGTGTAAGTTAGATTGAATTTACTTTAACCTCCTTTGTGGATGTTTATAACTGATGAAACTGACACAGCAGCCAAAAATGATGAACAACCCATGGAGAAACACAGCTGATTTCAGGAAATAAAGACGCAAGTGAGCTTCTTTTGATTGAGATTTGATTTCTAGAGACAATGTATACTTTTTTTTCTGGCGCCCTGTGTTTCCAGTGTAGTATGTCACTCAGTAATTAACAGTTAGTTTTATTATATTATTGTTATTTTATAATGATTGCATTTTCACATAATCTCAATAAATTTCACATTTTACTAATCTTTGTCACCCTTAAGTTTTCATTTGTTCCTGATTGCCTGTTTTGCTCTGAGTATGATATTGATAGTGCCTGTATTGAAAGTGCCTGAAAATATTGAAACTGAAGTCGAAGTGATATTGGTTATTGATTGAAAGCGTGACCTGAAAACTACACTAAAATATGTCGACTTATTTTGAAAGCCGGAAGAGTGCCACAGAGACATGTAATGGTATGTAATGGCCAGTCTGGTGTACTGGTTTGGTGGCAGGGAGGTGACACCTCATATTGAAATATGACTGTGACTTAACCATGGGTGAGTTAGGGGGCACTAACGCGCTTGATTTATCGTAAAGATTCGAATACGGAGGCAGTGCGGGGGGGCTGAGAGCGGAAACGGGACTGCGTTTCTTTTATATCCGTTATTTTCTATATCGAGAAGTCAGACGACGTGACAGTTTCTATTTCCTTTACACACCGTCGACCGTGAAAAACTAAACGTGTACAAACGTGGAGATATTGGATGGATTTGTGGAAGTGAACGGCCTCCAGTGAAGGAAGTCAATGGTATGTACGGTAGGCGCTGCTGTGCATGGTTATGCTATTAAATATGGTTTTAAGATATTCACAAGGTTAAATTCATCTAAAAGCCATTCGGCAAAGCCTAAAGTACATTTTAAATGTGAAATTGTATAGCCTTTCTTGAAACAAACTCCACATATCTCTAATGACGCACTCCTTATTTTTTTTTAATTTTTTAAAATTTTACTTATTTATTTATTTATTTATTTTAGAAATAAGCCCTAGGTGTTCCTGAGCGCATGAGTCTAAAGACAGTATTATAAGGCTTTACTGTTGTTATTGTTATTATTATTACTATTATCAGTATAGCTTTATATATTACAGCACTGTTGTTATTCTTCTTTCTCATTGTACGGAAGTTCCTTCATGGTCCATGTTTACTCTTTCGAGCGATCAAAACTGAAACTAACTTTTTGAAATGTCACTGAAAACAAAGACAGCAGTTACCTCATCTCTCCCGTTAGTCTCAGGCGTGTGAGCTGCAGAGGAGGAAAGTAAATGAGTACACTTACTCAAGCACAGTACTTAAGAACAATTTTGAGGTACTCGTACTGTACTCGAGTATCTCCAGTTCTGGTAATTGATAGGTGATGGTACTGCACTACAATTCAGAGGCAAATATTGTGCTGTGAACTCCACAACATTTGTTTGATTATTAGTAACTTTTTAATTAGAATGAACCACACTCCTGCTAGCTGCAACATTAAAGAGATGTATACATTATGGTATGATTTTGAGCCAATTAAATATAATGCGTTTTTATGAAATGGGACTTTCTGCATAATACTGCATAATTTTTGTGCTTTTGTGAAGTATCTCTGCACTGTGATTTTGCTACTCCTTCCACCACTGCTGAGCTGTCATTTTAGCTGCCAGAGACCCTCTTTAACCCCTCAAGTCTATTTAAAAAAAATACTTGCATGCTCAAATATACATTATATTGAAAGCATAATGAGTCAGTGTACTTGCTCCTCTTGTCCTTACTGGCTGCAAAGAGATTCTGTCTTGAAGCAATTTCAATGCAAGTGGGAATTTCATACTGAAAAAACTCAGTGGGCATTAAAGTAAACACGCAGTAAGTTTCTGTTTGTTTGGTACAAGATTGAAAACAATAATGCAAATTAGTATGTGAATTAATGTAAAAAAAGACCAGTGGTTTCAGTCCTTTTATAATTACTGAGCTTACCCTCTGTACCCCGTCTGTTATTACTAATGACGTGACCCACAAACTCAACCTTAGCTAAGTACAAATAGTCCATTATTAGCCCTTGTCTGCTGTCATTAAGAAGCGAATGTATGCAGCAAGATGTCCCAAAACATGACAATTGGGCAGTCATCTACAGAAGCATCCTGCGGTGAGTCACACTGATTTCAGAGTCTGACGTGAGCTTGCATTGCTGACTTTCTTACTAGACCAAGGATGGATGTTTGTGGGAAAGACGAGGAAGGCAGAGCAAAGTCTCCAGACTCCACCTGTCTGTCTCTGAAGAGTGACCAGTCCAAAGATACTCCTCTTGGCTTCAGCAATCAACCTGGACTATTAAACACAAAGTAAGAGTTGTCCTTATTCTCTTTGCTTCAGGGAATAAATGATGTTTCATGTATTGCAGATTTCCTTTCACCTCTTCATGGATGCTGTAAACAGCCCTCAATTGTTTTGGACTGACTTTCCTATTAGGCCAAGAACGAATGTTTGTGAGAAAGACGAGGAGGGCAGAGCAGGGTCTCCAGTCTCCACCTGTCTGTCCATGAAGAGTGACCAGTCCAAAGATATTCCTCTTGGCTTCAGCAATCAACCTGGACTATTAAACACAAAGTAAGAGTTCTTCTTATTCTGTTTGTTTACTGTTGAACCATCACATTTACAGCATAAAACAGACCTGTGTTTACATAATATGACAGAAAAAACTTGGTGTTTCTAGATCAGACTCCTCGTCATGCAGCTGTGTGCTTATGACTGCAGGCTTTCATTCCAAATTAAGCAAATTCAGACAGAAAACTGCTTGTGATTATGCCTCATTATGCCTCATTGTGATATAGGAGTCAGGGCACTCAGGACAAGGTTTTGACTGTCTTTTTTTTTTTTGCAAGGATATGCATTTTAGTTTGATGGTGTGGCTCTACTCACATCGCTTTACTCACAACTCACAGAGCCATGGTTATACTGTAATATGCATTATAAGCAGGATCCAAAATTAGCCAGCTGATTCCCAGCTGAGTAGCAAAGGCGTTCTCCGCCAGAGTCAGTAAACAATGAAATGAAATGATATTGTCCAGACAGGATGAGCTGAGTGTGGACCAGAAGGTGAGAGGGAATTTCTGGATTAATTGTTCAGCTCACATTGCTCTCTGTAATGCTGGTGAGGCCACAGTGCATTCACCTCTTCTCCAGGACAATGAGAGCTTGGTCTGGCTAAGATAATTAAGAAGGTAAGGGTCAAAAGCAAAATTATCTGACAAGGGGCAAGCTGGTCCACATGTCCACATGTACATGGATATTTGTCAAAATGCAGCATTTTCTATATGTTTTGGCCTTTTGTTCACACACAGATGTACTTTTGGGTCACTGAAAATGGAGCTGCCTGTGGTTTGGCATGCTCTTGACAGTGTTTAAATTGTGTTGTGTGCTTTTATATGGACAGATGGAGATTTTGTTTTTTAAAACAGTGTGTGTACGGACAGATTTTTTTACTCATTTTTTTGAGAATGAAGGAGGAAATAAAATGTTTTAAGAAATACCTGTGCACGTGTGGACTAGGGCTTAAACAACATGATAAATGTTATGAGGTGATAACCAGACATACCGGAAAGACAACATGATCAGAGAAGAAACTCACTAAGACTAGGGTATACTCTGGAGAAGGGTGACCACCCCTTTCTTGGCGCAGGGAGTATGCAACTCATTATTAAATCTGGACTTGTTTTTTCAGTCTACGTACAGAGGTGGACAATATGGACAAAATTGCCTAAGATTGAGTCAGACCTGCATCCACAAATGAGAACACTCACGAAAGTGGAAGGAGTTGCTTTACATTTACATTAGATGAATATATATCCCTTCATCTTTATACTGAATTACAGTTGATATTGTTAACAATAAATAAATGGTTTTGATTTAAAAAGAAAATGCCTTTATCTTCACAGAGAGCGGAAAAAGACTTCTGGGGTCATCAAGGAGCTGGAGGTCCTGAGGGATCCAGAGTCCACAAACTGTGGACACAGCTACTGCAGGCAATACATTGGCTCTTGCGGGGAAGAATGGAAATCAGCTGGAGGTGTCTCATGTCCCCAGTGTGGAAAAAGATCCAGAAGTCTGGAAGTGCAGACACCCAGTCCAAAAAGCACTGAGACATGTAGGTGTATGGAGTTTATAAAGCAAATCTTCGTGTCCCTGCGGTCACTTTTTCACTATTTTTTACACAACATGTTTTAGAGGTACTGCACAAATATTCCGTTATCGGAGAATAGAAATCTTGGATCTTCCTAAAACTTACTCTAAAATATAAAAGTAAAGTAAGAAGAAAAGTGCCTCCTTAAAGGATGGGGAAGGGAGGTAAATAAGAGCGAAGAGTCTCTGGTGAGTCTGTCAGCAAGCCCCAAAAAGAAGCCGGAAAAAACAAATCTCAGATGAAATCAGAGAATGAATTCAAGCTCCCTCTCTCGTAATAAGCTAAAGTTAGAGGGAGGGCTCATGGTTGTCATCCTGTCATTGATCTACACACGTTATGCATTTAAAATCATAAATACTTTCAAGCATTACATCAGCGGATGATGCAAATATGGTCATCACGTGTGTGAGCCACACAACTCGCAGCTTCTGCTCTGCTATCATCTTCTGCCATGCATCGTTATCTTTATGGACAGGGTCCCTCCCGCTGGCGGTGTGGGAAGTCCCCATACAAGCATTTCTTAGCATAAACACAGCTAACCATTTCTCAGACGTAACACAGTTCAGTGTCAGAGACAGGTCTCTTATGTGCAGAACAAAATGTATTGTAAACATTTGATTAGTGTCCTTTCAGTCTGTGAATTAAAGCAGCCAGTGTTTCTGTCCTTCTTCTTATAGATCTCTGCACATGGAGGCTATTGCTAATACTATATACTAATACTCTGTGCCACAACTCTGATGCCAGTGGACTCATCAAGCTGAAGGGAGAATACACTCACACACACTTTTCGAGAATCTCCCGAACTTAGTTTACTTGGAGAAGAATCAAAGTTACCACCAAGGATGTGAAAGCAGAATTTAGTTTAGCACTGACAGGCCTCTGAAAGAGTTAGACTTGACCAGAATTTATTGACCGACTTAAGCTAATGACTGATAATGTTTCCTTTGAATTGATGAAAGGTAGATTTAATGATAACATTGGAAAAAAATGACCAGTTCTGGCATAATTTTTTAAAATTATATAAAAGCCGTTAATAGGTGCCTATAATGTGTAAGGGGAGGAAGACTATTATTTCATTTAACATCGTTCATAGTTTGGGATATATGGGGTACTGTGTTTAGTATTAAATAATAGTGTGCTTTATCTTTATGTGCACATACATTTTATATATCTTCATTTAGCACAGTTGTTTATATTGAAGTGTTTGTTCATTTGTGTTCATTGCACTGACCGGGGAAAACAGGCTGATTTACACTTAGGGAAAACGCACATGTTTTCATGCGGTTTGGCCTCTTGTTAAACAGCGTTTTAGGTTCTGAAACGTCACAACATGCGAATGAAAATACTTAACGTCATGTGAGCGACCTATGTTTACACTTGTGGCCATAGGTTTGGCACAGTTATGATGGTGCTCGACGGCGTATTTATCTGGATTCGTGTAAATGACAACATTTTTGAAAATGATGTTGTGTGCACAATATTATTTTTGAAAACGGAGGGGCTAAAATATCCGTTTTCCAAAATAGCCTGCTACGTGTAAATGTAGGCTCAGTGCTGACAGGGTGATTGGGGAATAAGCTACAGGTGGGCAGGGAAGGTCAGGTGATGGGAATGGTGAGAAAAGGGTTAACTGCAGGGCAGCAGGGAGTGGCTGATGGCGTGATTTTGGTGATCAAGACAGGTGGGGTGGAAAGGTCTGAGGGCATCTGGTGGACAGGGAGAGAATGGCAAGGAAGGGAGCTGGGGATGTGGCTGAGAGGACCAGAGAGGCAGAATGGGAAAAATCTACTGAGGCAGATGTGACATGTTGAAGTTACAACTGAACTTCTGATTTTTTCTTTTAGGAAACACAGTATAAGTCCTTAACCCTATTCATTCATTTTCTGCTTATCTTTCAGTCACTGGCAGTCTGCAGGAGATTTTAGACAAACATAAGATCAGTCTCAAAGAAAGGTGCGAATTTGCACTAGAAGGAATTGCTGAAACAGGACCTCGAACCCACCTGAATAGGATCTACACTGAGCTGTACATCACTGAAGGACAGTGTGAAGGAATTAATAGCCAACATGAAGTGTGGCAACTTGAGACAATGTCCAAAATGGAGACCTTGTATGACACTCCAATCAAATGCCTTGACATCTTAAAGGTCTTACCTGGCCAAAAGATCAGAGTAGTTCTGACAAATGGCATTGCTGGCATTGGAAAAACCTTCTCTGTGCAGAAGTTCACTCTTGACTGGGCACAGGGTGTGGCAAATCAAGATGTCAGCCTTGTGGTTCTGCTTTCATTCCGGGAGATGAACTTGATCAAAGACAAGCAGTACAGCATTCTGAGGCTGATTCATGATTTTCATCCAACATTAAAAATGCTCACAGCAGAAGGTCTTGCTTTCTGTAAAGTTTTGTTCATCTTTGATGGCCTGGATGAAAGCAGGCTTTTGTTGGATTTCCAGAACAATGAAGTTGTGTCTGATGTCACCCAGACATCATCAGTCAACATGCTGTTAACAAACCTCATTAAGGGGAATCTGCTTCCTTTAGCTGTCCTTTGGATAACTTCCAGACCTGCAGCAGCCAGTCAGATCCCTCCTTCATATGTTGACAGGATAACAGAAGTACGAGGATTCACTGATACTCAGAAGGAAGACTACTTCAGGAGGAGATTCAATGATGAATCAGTATCCAACAGAATCATGTTGCATGTTAAGGAATCCAGGACCCTTTACATTATGTGTCAGATCCCTATTTTCTGTTGGATCATTGCTGCGGTTCTGGAGCACATGTTGACCACCAACAAAAATGAGCTTCCCCAGACTCTGACTGAAATGTATTCACACTTTCTGCTGGTTCAGTTCAAGAGGAAGACGCAGAAGTATGAAGAGGGGCATGAGATGATCCAACCAGAGCTGGTGCAGACTGACAGAGAAGTCCTTCTGAAGTTGGGGAGACTTGCATTTGAACATCTGGAAAAAGGGAACATCATGTTCTACCAAGAAGACTTGGACCGATGTGGTCTTGATATCAGACAAGCCTTAGTCTTCTCAGGACTGTGCACACAGATCTTCAAAAGAGAGTGTGTACTCTTTCAAAAAATGATTTACTGCTTTGTTCATTTAAGTATACAGGAGTTCCTCGCTGCTGTGTACATGGTCCACTGTTACCTGAGCAAAAACATAGAAGTTCTGGTGACCTTCTTGGAAGAGGACTGGGATAAGAATGGCAGCGACCAAAGTCTGGATAACTTCCTTGGCAAAGTTGTGGACAAATCTCTGAACAGTGGAAATGGCCACCTGGACCTCTTTGTTCGCTTCCTTCACGGCCTATTATTGGAGTCCAACCATAGTCTCTTAGAAGTTCTGCTGGGTTGGACAGCGAGCAGTCCCGAAAGCATCCAGAGAGCAATAAACAACCTGAAGAAGATGAACGCTTATGATATCTCTCCTGACAGATGCATCAACATCTTCCACTGTTTGATGGAGATGAAAGACCACTCAGTGCATCAGGATATCCAAAAGTACCTGCAGTCAGACAACAGATCAGAGAAGAAACTCACTAAGACTCATTGTTCAGCTCTTGCCTACATGCTACAGATGTCAGAAAAGGTTCAAGATGTTTTGGACCTGAAGAGGTACAACACATCAGGTGATGGAAGACGGAGATTGCTCCCAGCTGTGAGAAACTGCAGAAATGCTCAGTAAGTCCAGATGTGAATATCAATAGTGTGAAGCCACCTTAATAATCTGTTTCACATATATGTGTAGTTTAAAATTTTGATGTACTTAATATATTGACTTATAAATTCTGTAAGGTAAAAAGGTCTGAAGCTGAGTTCTTTTTTAATCACATGTTTATTTAATAATTTGTAACTCAGTCATGATTAGCTCAATATACCCTAAAGTCTACTTCTATTTCTACTTCAGTTGACTGTGTTTATAGCTGTGACTAACTATCTCCGCAGTAAACAGTAATCATTATTATCACTAAACAGTATTACTATCACTCACACCAATGCTAATTAATTGCAGTTAGCTTTAGCTCTGCTCTGTGTTTGTGTTGCTTCGATTAATTATGACTTTGACTATGTATTTGCAGACTCTCTTGCTGTGGGCTCTCTGAGTGGCACTGTGGAGTTCTGTCCTCAGCTCTGATGTCCAACCCCTCCCATCTGCGAGAGTTGGACCTGAGTGAAAATGACTATCTTCTGGATTCAGGAGTGAAGCTGTTGTCTGTTGGACTGTTGAGTCCACACTGTAGGCTGGAGACTCTAAGGTCAGACAACTTTCAGACAGTGCTTACGTTTTCTTCTCCTCCTCCTTCTTCTTCCATCTTCAAGTAGTCATCTTTTCACCTTACCTGTAGGTGACTATTTTTATTATGCTCCCATAACAATATTAATTTCTATGGAGCTTGGACTCTTTCTTTCTTTCTGCTTGTAACTGTATTGTATGACTTCTACTTATAGCAACGTTGAGCTATAGATTTAGACCCAAAGAGATCTGATTGAAAGGTGGGATGAATAATTTTGGAGAAAGATTGCTGCTATTCACTGAATTTGAAATTCAGCAAATGTCTCCCCTCAGTCTCTGTTCTGTCTGTGTGTGTGCTGAGGTGTGCTGATGTGTGTGTGTGTGCTGTTTTTTTGTATGCAGCCCTCGCTCATGCACAGGACATGGGGGCATGCTACTGTGTAATCATGTCGTGAAAAAGGGGAAGGAATGCAATATCAACAATCTTTCTCCAGAATGACCTGCCCCACCTTTATGTGTTAATCTCTGTCCTTCATCGTATTTTTCAGATTGAGGAACTGCAGTTTGTCAGACATTTGCTGTGATTATCTGGCATCAGCTCTGAAGTCCACCTCTTCTCATCTGAGAGAGCTGGACCTAAGTAACAACAACTATCTTAAGGATTCAGGGGTGAAGCTGCTGTCTGCTGGACTGGAGAGTCCACACTGCAGACTGGAGACTCTGAGGTTAGGCATTTTATTTACTTTGTGCAATAATTAATTTGTACATGGTACAAATATTTCTTTCACACAGTGGCATCTTCAATATGAGAGTCTTTTTAACCTGCTACTCTTTTGGGTTTAGGTATTTGGAGTTGCGTGTGCAAGTTTAGTTTGAAACAGTGAAGAGTTTAGAGATGAATTTCTATCCAAAAATGTTTCCTTCAATAGCTATATTCTTTCTACTTCTTTAGATTAAGTTCCTGCAGGTTATCAGAGAGCTGCTGTGCATATCTAGCCTCAGCTCTGAAGTCCAACCCCTCCCATATGAGAGAGCTAGACCTGAGTAAAAACAAGCTGAAGGACTCAGGAGTAAATCTGCTGTCTGTTGCACTGGAGAGTCCTGAATGTAACCTGAAGTTTCTGAGGTGAGTTCACAAGATCTTCTATCTTCAGTGAGAAAAAAAAAAAAAAAAAAAAAAAAAA